>APFE031086960.1:0-19174 GCA_000404065.3 Pinus taeda
GAGTATGTTGAAGGTAAAGGGTTATGTCAATGAAAGGTTAGGAAATGAAGTTACGTGAGGAGTGGAAGACTTTGGGAGAGGACAGAACGAAGTGAAGGTCGAGGAGATATGTTTGCATTCGTGATCAAGATGGAGGAGATGGTAATGGAACGAGAAAGAGGAGTGTAAATGAAACAAATGATTATGACTGTCACCAAACCAAAAATGCATCAACCTAAATTACTTATGCCATGAATTCAATGAATAGCAATCCAAAACGCGAAGAGAAATATGTATGAGGCTGTGATGAAAGTATGTGTGTAGGTGTGAATGACAAGGAAGCATCTAATCAAAACCGTGACTGTATTGCAGCAATCATCAAGTAAAGTAATGCGTGTTTTTGGTGGCTAGTTATGGATTGCACCCCAATCTTCAAGAGAGATGGCAGTGAGCCTTAACAACCGTTTTGCTGGAGCTCCAATTGATGGGATATATCCTCTGCTACACTAAGCAAGTGAAAACAACTGTTCCATAAGCAAAATCTATCCTACTCATAAGAAAACCAAATCACCAAATTGTAATTCGAATTGCATGTGCAAACGAAAACTTAAAGTGCTGGAAATGAAATGGAAACAACACTACAGCAGAGGGGAGCTATGGCTCTCAGGTTGGGCCCTAACCTTAGAGCTATAGTCTCCTTAAGAAACTCAGAACTAGATCACAAACTGCCTTCTTTATTCATAATCTGATGTCATGCCAAATTGGCTTACAAAAAGGAACGAAAACTGAACTGTGCTCCAAAGATACAATAGCAATACGAGAGTTTCAACAACCATCTAAGGCTAAGGCCTTCATACTTATACAAAAACGATGATCCACCAAGTGCCCTTGATTTTAGGAGCTCGGTTGTCCAACTAGAGTCTAACTGTGGATCCTGTAGGGAAGTCATAACTACTGTTCCTGTAGAACAGTTTATGACTGCTATTCCTATAGGACAGCTGGCTGCTTCTTAAGCTCGGAGGGGAGATGGATTGGAGCTCGGAGTTCTTGGTGGGAATCCCGAGGAATGTCCCAAGACCGTGGACATCTCTCCACAAAATCAGCAGTGCCACCTCATTGTCTCCTTATCCCCTTTTTCGTTGTCTCTTGCTCCCTTTTTAATGCCAAAACCTGAAATCATAATGCATTAGTCAAGTAGATAAAGTGTCTAACCTTCTTCCTACAAACAACATGAATAAACTAAGAAATGCATGCATAAGCAAATAAAAATGAATGGTTTGAGCAAGTAAAATAGGCCAAAATGAGCCCAAATTGTACCAAAATTGGGGCTCATCACCTGGCTGTAACGCAGGAGCTAAGATCGAACCCTTCCCCTGAATATCAAAGATATTATACATGTTAATGAACGGTGGTGTGGAAATAAAACGCTTTGCGTGAAAAATGACATAAAATAACAGTGAGCAGGAAACCTTCACCTGAGAACCTTCATCTGGTAAATGTGGAGTCGAGATGGAACCTGCACAATGAAATCTAGCAGCAAGGTTCGGCAGCATCGGTGGTTCAACAGAATATAGAGCAACCTCATTCGAAAAATCTGGAGGAGGAAAGGAAAAGATCATATGATATACCCTTTATTCGTGGCGGGCCACCTGGAGGTTTGAAGGCCGTTGATCCAGACCCTTCTGCTTCCACCATCGGATGGATAAGGGAGCTACCGCCAACCTGTAATGCAAAACGCGCCATATCCTCTGCCTTTAAGACTGTGCCTTGGTCGGGCGACCAAATTAATGAGCTAGTCTGGAACATAGATGGAGTTTGGCCATCTGTGCGCTAGGTGTAGTCGTAAAAGTCCGACAAACCTCGGATATGGCCGGAATGAACCAGGGAATAAGTCTGATGGATTAAAAATCCATTTCATGATTTTGGAAAGATGACAGTAAGCACCCACGTATGCAGCAATGGGTTAAGTGTATTAAAAACATTGCTACCAAAGTAAATCCCAAGAATTGAGCCGTACTTTCTCAGTTAATACATGCAATGATAATATAAACTTAGGATAGGAATGAAGAAATGTTGATATTGTTATGAGGTGTCGTGATACAATCACCTGGAGAGTAACGCATATAATATATGTGTATTCCATTGTGTGAGTTATATGTTCATACGATCAAACGTTTTGAATTTAATAAAGGTGTTGTAATTATTTATGAGTTGACAATCGAGATATAAGGAAAAGGTAAATAATAAATTAAAAAAAAAAAATGTATTATAAGGACGGGGATATCACATATAATGTGAAGGCTAGCAAAGCAATATTGACCAAATATATTAATCTCATGAGACCGAGATTTATTTCTAAATATATTTTATTTTATAATTGTCATATTTATATTTGATGTATTTTAAAAATTTTGTATTATGCTTTGCATCAATTTGTTTTTTTTAAATATTCAATTTTATAAATTATTTTTCCATGTATTTTTAAAACACTGTTTTTGGTTGTTGATTTTGATTTAGTAAAATATGAAAGCAAGCTAAGTTATGATGAGGAAATGTATAGTAATATGCTTTTCATGAAACAATTTTTGTAGAAAGGTTTTTAAATATAGTTATAATAATTTAGGATAAATAAAATGAGTATGAATAGAATTTATCGGAGCAAGGAAATGGTGACTATGGGTTAGCAGAGTTTTGCATATCACATTATTGTTTCACAATTTAAATGGTACATAGTAAATATAAAATATAAGTATTGACATAATGTTGAACGGAAGAAGATGTCCTAAATTATTTGTGTAATATAATTTAAGTTTATTTTATTATTCTATTAGTTAGTTAGTGGGTAATTATTTTAAATTTGATTTTTTTAAAGATTATTGGGTAATTATTCTATTAGTATTTCACCATCAGATAATGAGAAAGTAACTTTTTTCAATAATAGATGAGGTTTTAGTTTCTGCTAGTATTGGGAGCTCAATTCGATACAAAAATCCTAGTTTCATAGTAACCTAACACCCGATTTCTCATTTGTAGACTCCAACTCATGGGAATATTCCTGTCAACTAACAAACTTGTTGATTCTCATTGGTATGAGGAGTTTACAAGGGTTCAATATCGACCAACACCCAATCACCAAATACGCTAATCCATGAAACCCCAATATCCATCACTTGACACTTAAAGCATTTTTCTCCATTAACTTATGGGTAGTGTGGGTTTAGTTTCAATGGTTCATGCCATCATGCATGTGATGTTCACCCAAAATCCCACATCTGATCTCCTAATGAATGGCTTGTCACTTAATGGTTCCTGAGCTTCTTGTTAACCAACTTAAGTATGGGTTTTGTTTACATCAAGGGTTAATGACAATAGCCTCCATCGATTTCTCCCAATATGCCAAATGAGCCAAAAATATAACACCTTATTGTCTCTTTGGCTAGGCTCTTGGTCACAACTCCCATTTACTATATGACTAGGGACTAAGGATAAGGATTTCAACCTCGATGATTTCGATATCATGTGACTTGACTAAATCTCCATTTTTTCAACAAGGCATGGTATAAAGCATAACATCTTGAACCTAAAACAAAATATTTTAATCCCCAAATTCTCCTTTTTCCTAAAGCAAAGGTTCTATCCTCAAATATCTCCTTGGAGAGAGATGTTGAAAGACGGGGCTCTTAGTGGATCAAAAGGGCTCAAAATAACTATGACAAGGGGTTAAATCTACAAAGGAGACTTCCAAGTCCATAAGTGTCCCCATTAAACATGAAGGCATCCTCAATCCTACATTTTAATAAGAAGTTTTTAGATAGTATGGATGTGCAAGTTGATAGTTTCATTGTAAAGTTGTGGTAGAGGTCATCTATATTATTGTTACTTATAACAAATTTAATTTCTTTTTTAATATATTAAAAATAGGGACTTTTTTTTCCAAAGCTTTCGTTTTTTCGCATTAAACTTGATTCCATGGTTTTTTTCTTTTTTTTTAAACAAAAAATGGAGATAGATTTATATGAAGATAAATGTTGTAGTAACTATAGGCAACTTGTTTAGAAAATTGTGTCTAAATCATTATGATTAAAGAGTAAAAAATAATTGATGTTTATATAGAGTATAACTAACTTAGGTAATTTTACATGTATATATTAAAAGAAAATCATGACCAGGTATATTCTTGAAAAAAACTCCTAAAACCCTAACATTCCTATAAAACATGAGAAGCTAACTATGACCAATGTTTCATTTGGCCCTCATTGCTACTTTATCTACATTTTCTATAACGCACTCTTCAAGATATGGTAGTTGATGTGTAATGGTGTACTTAAGCGGACTAGCTACAAAATGTTCATGCATAAATAAGGGTCCAAACTACTACAATTGAGAGAGAGTGAAAAACACCATGTATGGTAGCACTTTCTTCCATAAGTGTATGAGAGTGCACATACCAATTTCTAATTAGGTAGTTGTATTAGCTTCTTAGACTTGAATTTTCTAAGGGAGGAATAAAATTGAATCCTTACTACCTTCAATATGACTTTCTTTGATTTCAATTGGATTGTCATACAATTTCTCATCTATCTTGATACTTTCTAAGTGGAAATATTCGTTCAATTCGCTGGGAGGCTTGATTTAGTGGTAGGTCCCAACATTGAAAATTAGGATCCATAATCCGTCATAGTCATTTGAGGCATCAAATGGCATTGTTTGTGTAACAAGCCTAGGTTAAAAGATCATGCAATAAAATTAATTAAAAAAAATATCACCAAGGTCATGGGGCATGTACTCCAAGTTGAATGTTGCATAAAAAATCCTAGTGGGTGTTCATTCAGTTTATTATGGCAAAGGGAAATTTGTAAAGGAAATGGAAAATGATTTGAAAAGGCAAAGAGGCATTAATTGGCAATTTAGTTATGAAAATAAAGGAAAATAGGAGAAAATGAAGGTGGAAGGTCACAAGCTGCATGTGAGAAGGAAAATAAAGGAAAATGAAGAAAATATAGGCCTCAATGTTAAAAAGTCTAATGAGGATCAGTTCACAGGATTTTGTGAGTTGAGTCTTTTGATAGTTTTCGGGTGGATATCTCTTCTATTCTCTATTCTGTCACACTCTTGCACACTTAGAGAATTCTTGGAGCACTCTAGCATAATATTAAGGAAGGTAAAGGAAGGAAAAGAAAGAAAATGAAAGAAAATATCAAGCAAGGAAGAGTTGGATCAAGGGTCTGCAACGAGATTTCCTGTAGGTATCAAGTTGCATGTATGATTTCCTTTCTAGTTTTCACATCCATGGTATATGCATGTTTGTATTTGGTTCTCTTATTGGCATTCTCATGGGATTTTCTAGCTGTTGGCTTGTTGGGTTCTAACCCCGCTTTAGAAGTGATTTAGCCAAACAAATCCCAAAACTATCGACCCTTTCAACAACATTCCCCAGAGCACGGACTGAGGTCTCACCCAAGGTAGTATGGGAGGGTGCTAGAACTAGGTTTATGCACCGTAGGGATGTCTTGATGAGGTCTGGGAAGTTCGCAAACCAATCTTGCGTGCTTGCACTGTTCTGCGTAGCTCTATAGAAAGCGCAGAGAGGCACTGTCTAGATTCTTTACCCTTACCGTGTTATTATTATAGATCTGAATTAATCTTGTGGGCCCAAGAGTCTTATCAATCATTCAACATTCATAACAAGTTCACACAAACATAAATTATAAAGAGATGCATAAAAATATAACAATAGCATAAACACATAGATCTACGAGCAGCTACACAATATTTTAGAATCAACTTATTGTTTATTAAAATTTTGTTCTATTACAACCCCAACTCTACCCTACGCACTCAGCTGTAGGGGTCTGTGCACATAGCTGCAGACTCTACCAGGCCTCTGTGCACACAGCTGTAGAGCCTCTTCTTACTACTACAACCCAAGACTCGGACTTACAGACCTTGAGCGAATTCCTTATTCAAAACCCATCTATGACTTAAGATCTAGACTAAAAACTAACTTCTACCCTTAGAGCCTCACTGTATTTATACCTTCCCATGGTCCGCGGACCATGGGTAGGCTGCCATATTCTATATTAAATTACAATATTTTAGGGCAGACAACCCTAGACTCTCACACTCTGCACCTTCACTTTGCGGGGTCTTTATATTACACTGTCCCAACACTCGGCTTTAAACCCCAAAGACCTGATATGGGGGGATCTGCTACCCAACAGGCCCCCAACACAGTCATTGTGACTCATCCTGAGTCACTCGGCAAGTGTGGTTATCTTTGCGTGAAGTTCATCCAGCAACATTTGCGCTTCACTTATGTCCACGGCACATTCTTCCCTTGTCCACTGTACTCGTTGTCTGTGTATCTCTGATGTTTTGTTGTCATGTGCAATTCCTTGCTTGAGTGCATATTGACCTACATTTGTGCCAACTTTTCCTCGATCTTGGTTGTGACCATGAATGCTTCCTCAAGCAAAGGCTGGATGTGTTCTTTAACCATTGCTTCATTATGATGCATGACATCGACTTGCTCCTTTAGAGCCTGGGCCTCCCTCATCTTGGCCAGTCACTGAGTAAGGGCGACCATCTGTTGGGTTCCTCGGACATTGTCATAGGCTTGTTGTAACTGTCGCGCTTCTGTCTCTAACCGTTGTAGCGTTGGGTCTTCCTGCAGTGAAGTGAGGGTGAAGAGTGACTAATCTATCAAGCTTGTACAATCTTGTATGGTGCACTCTATGGCGTCCAACCCTGATTGAATGGCATGGTGCCACTGCTACCTTACTTTTGATGGTGTAGAGGGCTACACCTTCAGCCTCAACTCTGTGATCTGTAGGTTGAGATCCAGTTGGATCCTTGTTTCTTCCTCATTTACCTCGCAGAATCCACTAGCCAATTTGTGGATCTAGATACCTATTGGTAAGTCTGTTGTAATCTCCAGCTTGGGGATTTAGAAACATGATTCCTCGATGATTCGCTCCGACTACTGAGTATGTGCTACTGCTTCATCATGTTGGAGGCTCAGCTGCTTGATGTTGATTCGATGTTCACTGAGCATCTATACTGCACGTCATTCACTAGCGTAGAGCTCTGTCATCGCTCCATCCTACAACTGGTATAATATCTCTCGCAAAAGGGCAACCAAGTTTAAGCCAAGTCCCTTGAGCCGGCTTGCCGTGAATCTGTCCTTCGTATTGTCCACTGTCATTGCTCCTTCTGGTAGCGCAACATTATTTGCCATTTTGGCACGCATCAATTGCTCGGTTACTGATGTACCGGTAGCCCCGGTTACCACTCCCTGCTATGGGGATTGCACCTGAAGTTTCTAGAGTTGCGCTATGAGATCCCCTAACACATTTTGTTGCTCCTCCATTGCCTCTTGGAGCGCCTCCTTCGTGACTTCACGAACTGTGTCACCTATGTCATATAGGTCACCCTCGGTTAGTGTAATAGGCTCCCCATCCAACTTGGAAGCCTTTGTCTTCTTCTGTGGCCCAATTTGTTCTGTCCCACGTGGCCATTTCAATTGTGTAGAGGTGGTGCTTAGGTCCGCACCTTCTATTGTATCATCTGTCCCATGCCCTATGGTCAATTCTAGGCCTCTTTCATCTTCTGTCATAGCGGCCCCTACTATTGCAACCTTTTCCTCGGCGACCTTCACTGCCTCCCGGGAAGCCAGTACTTCTTCAACTAGCTGCTCGTTCTTCTTTTGTTGTGTTAGCAGCTTGGTGGCAGCTTTTAATCTTTGAATCTCCATCTCATCACACACTAGCACATCCGGGGCACACCACTTTTATGGCCATTTTTCGATCACCGCGAAAGCAATGTAATATATTGTGATGAAGGGTAGCGTGGTCCACTTCTGCTCCAGATCCTTCTACACCTTGATATACACATTGTGCATATCTTCTTTAAAGTCTACAAAGCTCCCCAGACTGTTCTATACCAAGGGGGATAAGCACAACCCTTTGTTGATCCATAGTTGTACGCTCGCCTCCATCAGTACCCAGAAGATCTTGTTTTCGCTAATTCACATGGCATCCCTCGTCGCCCATAGCGATGGGTATTTTATGGCCTCTAGGCAGTCCTGGTCAATGGGAGTAAACTAACTATCCTCAAGCAATTCTCCTATAACAAACAAGATGGATAAGGGAAAACACGTGTAGTGGAAGGTCTTACCCTACTCCTGGGGCTCCCCACAATTCATCAGGAACTCGCAAAGGAACTGCAACCAATTGAACCGTATCCCTTTTGCGCATTGCTCAGCCAATGTGATGACCATTGCTAGTACCTCATTGCCATGACATCTTTTCATCACCTTTCCTGCCAACAACTGGGTAAAGATGCAGACTTCTTGTTAATGAATGCTAGTAATAACGTAATCCCGCTACTTTTTCTCCAACTTATATTTCTTTTTCATGGCCTCCACAATTGCCAAGCCTCCACTTGTACCAGCTATTCCTTTGGGGTTCTTTCTCGTACAGGGAAGCTGAGAAATCCTATGAATGAGCTCCGTCATGATGGGAATGGGCTCCTCCAGCCACAGGTACCCATCACGCAGTAGGAAAAGTAGTTGCTTGATGATAAATATCATAATTGGGGCCCAATGAAAGTGTGGAATCGATAGGTGGAGTAGCCTATACTCCTCCACCTCACGCAGCCATTTATGCGGCTACAATGTTGTAACTACTCCCTTCGTGCTTTGCTCCATCAACTAGCTAGCTTCCAAATTAGGTAACTTCTCACTATCCGCGACGTCCCAGGCTTCAAACTTCATAGTGGGTACATGGCCCACAACCAAACCTTTGAACAAAATTCCTGCAAGGAGGGACAGGGTGTTGAGTGTGCTTTTCATGGCATCCAAATCTTTAGGTGCCTTTACCCTCCCTTTCCATGGAGGTACATACTCGGGAAGCTTTACAGTGGTGCATACTAGCTGGATGTCTTCTTCCATCTCTTCCTCTAGTTCTATATCTTCTACAAAGCTCTGAGGATCCTCCTCCTCATCATCGCTCTCAATATTAACTATTTTTCCCTTTTCTTCCATTGACAATTTTCAAAACCACAGATTTCGCGGAGACATAGGCACTGGTCCAGCCACTTGTGGATCCTTTTTGGGCCATGGTGTCTAAGGTGATTTTGGAAATTCTAGCGCCTTCCCCACTGATGACATAGGGCTCAGTGCGGCTTCCTTGGCAGTCGACATTGCTTTGCTCAGAAGGTCCTGCGTCTCTTTCGATAATGCTTCAAATACTGAACTTGCTGTCAAAGCCTCTAAAGTCGTAAAGTCCATGCGCAGTAACTGAATTCTCAAGATGCCAAGGGTTGTTCGGTGGATGACCATCTAGGATTTATAGGCCTACCAGAATTCAAGTTCGACCTTTCCCCCCTTTTTCGGCTCATTAATGCTATATTGGCGGCAGATCATTTCAAATCTAGTTTTGACACCGTGTCTTAATTGTCTGTCGTCCAGTACTTGTTGCCTTAAATTGGACATCTTGTCATGAATAGTGACATGCAGCAGTGCAGTCCCTTCTCTGTGAATGTGATCTGTGCATCATACTAATCTTACGCGCAACTTTTGGGTCGTGCAACTCCCATACAAACTCTTTTATAGTCTCGCGCTCTCTTTCAATTGCTTGGAGTGCTGATATTGTGCTCCCTATAGATTTTCAGGTGGTCACACTACTGGTGTGAGGCTTCAAGTCACCTCCCAACCCAGTTCACGGGCCTTCCTTAGTTACCCTTGTGCCAATCAACACCTCATGTTCTTCTTTATGCGGGGCGCTTCCTTGTTTGCTTTGCCTAATAAGGTGCGGTCATAGCCATGGTGGTATAGCCAAAACATACCAACGACAATCTTCTAATGTGGTGGTAGGGTTGCCCATATGTGGCCCCATCCTACTATTGACGCATAATGCTTGCGATATTTTGGTTTTGAGTTTTCTTTGATATCACCGTCCATTAATATGCTTTTATATTTCAGCCGTGCCCAATTTTCTTCGAGTTTGCAAAGCTCAATGTTCCCTTGTTGAATGCCTTCTCGAATCTGCATATGTTTGTCCTTGCGCAGCTCCATAATCCCTTCGCTCTAGTCCTCGCATGCTGTCGCAATTATGGGAGTGATTGCATGAGGATTCTTTCCCAAAACTACAACCTTAACTCTACTCGTCATGTTTAAAACCATTTCCGCGCCTAGGTTCCTGCACATGGCCCTATAGGCCCATCAGACCGCTGGCACATGCAGATCCCAATCAGTTTGTCCCATCTGGTAAACTCTGTTCATGATTCTACATAGCTTTGTGAAGGCTTCGATGTCGAATTTTTGTGGCATGCGTCGCGTTTCCTGCGTTGGTTTCTGATTTTCGATCCTTAGTATGGGGTATGCTTGCACAGCACACGTCTGCACCCATCGACTGATCTGATAATCACCCTATGACTGACCTCAATTAATGATTATTAATTGGAGTTATTATAGACTCATATGTTGGTGTGTGTGTCCATGTTATTTAAGCAATGGATCAATCAAATTGCAAATACATAGACACTTGAAATGGAAAACAGAAGAGAAATACAGTAAGCAAATATAAGAACACAAGAAATCAATAAGGAGTTCATCCTATCCACTAGGGATACGTCTCCAGTCCAGCTCTCAGTGGTGGCCTTGTTTTATTGTGTCTTGAAGTAGAGAATTACAATGAAGGAGCTCAATATGAGTCTCCTGAAACAAATTGGCTTGGCAGGGTGGTTCTTGGATTCCCCAAGCCACTAGAGTACACAGACTCTCTTGCTTACTAGCTCTTTGACCTCTTTGGTCTGACAGATCCTCTCAGGGATGGCTTGATTCTCTCAAGCTCTTTGGTGCTCGACTCTGCTTTTGGTTAGCTCAACCCTCTGTCCTCTTTCTGCTTTTTGCCTTACTGATTCTTCTCTCTTCTCTGTCTTCTGTCTTTAGTTCTTTCTCTCCATCCTCAATGTCCTTTTTATTCTCTATTCATGGCTTTAAACCATTCGAGCTCATGGTGGTTCGGTTCCTCTTCCCCATTCGTTGGATCGCCTACTTACAGTTATGCTTGGAGTTCCTTTTTCTTGACATCATCATCAGACTTACAGGGAGTGGCTACTTGTCCTCCTGCAAACTACGCCAACCTGCTTTGTCAGTCCAATTCTTTGGTTAAGTCATGGAATGAGTCTTTCGCCACCTTGGCAGTCAAAGTGGACCTCGAGTTCTTCTAAATCATGGCTTAACACTCTATCAATTCCATCTTCTCCATCAGCCGTGATCTTAATCGTTAGATCTGGAGCCCCCAGATCTGACACCGTTCGCTCGTCCCACGCGGTTGACTAGCTTAACCGTTATCATGCAATGAGCAGTGGTTTTATCTCTCATCCACTTTCTAGGTGTCAGGCACTGAGTGGAATCACTCCTTTTCCATGAAAAGTACTTACCGCCCATGGATTCCCTCGATCAATACCATCGGTTTTGGAGTGCTTCCTGCCTTTATCGCTTATCCTTTTGTCCCACAATTTTCTCGATCCCACGTGACTGAGTTCTCGGGGCTTCTCCATTTTGAAGGTTGTTGCCCAGCGACCCTCTGTTTCCTGATCTGGGACTCCCAGGCACTATTTTCACCTCTTGCGTAGTCTCCATGGGCCTCGGTCAGCGCGCTTTGAACTAGGTCCTCATCATTCCATGCTGGCTACCACTGCTAGTGATTTAGAGGTGTTTTTGATTGTTGTTTTAAATTCTTTGAAGTTTTTCCCGACCTGGTACAGCCATGGCTCTGTTAATCATTCTTTATGGATCCAATTCAGATCACGGCCTTCCTACTAAAAACCTTTTGGACCACCAAAAGTTGGTTTTCTTTCAGGCATCGACTAAGTGAGGGTATTGTTGTATCACTTACCCAACCTCAATCCACTTTGCACTACTCAACTTTGAACCTTTGAGTCCAATTCTGTGGTACTTAAATTTCCTCTATGCGTTGTCTTCACCTTCCTATCCAAGACTGTGTATTCCTGCAATTCATTCAGATATTTAGGTAGCAGGTCATCAATAGAAGGAAATTGACTTTGCTCTTCAAGAGCCTCAATTAGAGAAGGTTCAAACAATCTCAAGCAACATGCATTTACGACTGAGTAGATGTGCATGTAAGCTGGTAGATCAAGGTGAAAAGAATTTTCACCAACCTTCTCAAGTATCCTAAAAGGTCCATACCTGATAGGCTTTAGCTTCTTACCTTCACCCTGCATCCTTTCCTTGCTGATATACGCCAGACCTAGTCTCCAACTTGAAAACTATGCTACATCTAATGGTTGTCATGCCTAGCCTTGTATATGGCTTGGCTCTTTTCCAGCTATTCCTGTACTGCCTGGTGGATCTCTTGGATCTGTTCAATGAACCTAGTTTCCTTGTCCACATCACTGTGTTGATCAACTGTGGTATCTTTACCAAAGACAAAATCCAAAGGAGACCTTGGTATGAAACCAAAACAGGTCTCAAAAGGAGATCTCTGTGTAGAAGAGTGTTTTTATCTATTGTAAGCATGTTGCACAAAACAAAAATGTTCATCCCAAAGCTTAGGATGTTTGTTGCAATATCCTCTGAGTAACTGGATCACTGTCCTGTTAAATACTTCTGTCTGGCCATCAGTTTGGGGATGAAAAGTTGTGCTTTTCTTTAGTTTGGTGTCCATTAGTTCCCACAGACTTGACCAAAAATTCCCCAGAAATCAGGTGTCTCAATGAGATACAATAGAAGTGGGTAATCCAAAATGGACCGAGACATGTTCAAAGAATAGTTTTGTAGTTTGTTCAGCTGTAATATGTTTATTACAAGGTATCAAAATGCACATTTTTCTGAACCTATCCACAACTACATACAGATAATCATGACCTTTTCTAGACATAGGCAGTCCCCCCACAAAATCCATGGAAACACTTTCCGAAGGGTGACAAGGAATTGGTAATGGAGTGTACAGGCCTAGTTTTCTATTGCTGGGCTTGCTTTTAGCACACATAGTACACCCTCTTACATATATAAAAACTGCCTCACTCATTTTTGGGCAATAACAAAACCTTTGCAGTTGTGAAACTATTTTACTTACCCCGAAGTGACTTGATATCAGAAAAGTGTGTGCTTCTCTAACGATCTTTACTCTCTCTATTTGTGGAATGCAGAGTTTCCCACAATGATATAAGAGTCGGTCCTTCACATGATAATCCAATTCTTCTACCCTTTTGCCTTGACTCAAAGTTGCATAGACATCTTTAAAGTCTATATCTTGAGCATGTTGTTCAATGTAGCTTTCATGTAGTACAGAATTATGCTTATGTATAGTAGACACATTTATAATGGGTCTAGATAACATGTCTGCAACTTTGTTGTGTATTCCCTTTTTATATCTGATGACCAAATGAAACTGTTGTCGAAAAACCATCCACCTATAATGTCTTGATTGTTGCAACTTAGTTTGGGAGTGCAGATATTGAAGTGGTTGATGATCATTATGTATTACTGTCTCTTTGCCCATTAAGTAATGTTTCCACTTTTTCACACTCTGAACTAGTGCATAAAATTCTTTATCATATGTCGGATAGTTAACTATTGCAGAATTAAAAGTCTCAGAATGATAACATATGGGTTTACCATGTTGTGTCAACACTACTCCCATGGCATAGTCACTGGCATCTGTCTGGATCTCAAATGGTCTTTGTAGATCAGGCAGTGCTAGTACAGGTGTTGTACTAATCTTTTCTTTCAAGATGTCAAAGGCTTTCTGATGTTTGCCTCGCCACTGAAACACCTTGTTCAATCCTGTCAAAGCATGTAAGGGAGTTGCAATTGAGGAAAAGTTAGAGATGAACTTCCTCCAATATTGTGATGCTCCTAAGAAGCTTCTCACTTACGTAGTAGACTTGGGTTTAGGCCAATTTACAATGATTTCCACTTTAGATGGATCTATTTTCAATTCACCACCCCCTACTATATGACCCAAATAATTTAGAGATATTTTTCCAAATTCACATTTTGAGAGTTTAACATAAATTTTTTGTATTTCCAAAACATCTAATGTTTTCTTAACATCCTGTAAGTGTTCCCCCCACGTTTTACTAAAAATCGGAATTTCATCCAGATACACAATAATGAAATCATCAAGAAAAGGCCTGAGTACATCATTCACTAATCTCGTGAAAGTAGCAAGGGCATTGGTCAAGCCAAAAGACATAACTAGCCACTCATACAATCCCTGCTTTGTTTTGAAATAAGTCTTCCATGCATCTTGCTCTGCAACTTTGACCTGATGGTATCCACTATGCAAGTCTAGCTTGGTGAAATAAACAACCTCCTTTAATTGATCTAAAAGATCATCTATGCGTGGAAGGCGATAACGATTTTTTATTGTTATCTTATTTAGTGCTCAGTAGTCAACGCACATTCTCCACGAGCCACATTTCTTTCTCACCAAAATGATTGGTGACCCACATGGTGATGTGCTAGGCCTGATGAACCCCTTCTCGAGCAACTCCTGCACCTGCTTCTTGATTTCAACATTCTCTAAAGCAGACAACATATACATTCCAATGTTAGGCAATGGAACATCTTGCTGAAAAATAATATCATGTACTATTTCCTTTTTGGGTGGCAGACCTTTAGGTTCTTGAAACAAAACATCATACTTTGAAACAATATTTTCTATATTAGCTTGCTGCTTAGCATTACAACCATAAAATACATTGGTTTGATCATGTTTATTTTATTTTACAACCATTAGTAAGAATTGTTTGCATGAATTTATCATTCTTTTCATCTCCCTTGAGTTTATGAGAGTATAATTATTCTTGAGCTTGTGAGCTCTTACAAAGTATTCGATTACATTTTTAACAAGTAAATGCTTGTTCTCAACTCTATAGAAAATAACCTTTCTATCATGCAAGTAAGGACTCCCTAAAACAATTTCACATATATCCAAAGCAATTATATCTAACTCAACCTCATCTACAAATGCTCACTCAAAAGAAAACTTGAGTTTGTACTGTCTAGTCACTTGTAGTTGTGCTTCATCATTCAACCATCCTAATGAATATGGTTTCTTGTGAGGTGTAGTTTCTAATCCAAATTTCTTTACAATTGCTGCAGAAATCAAATTTACTTGTGAGCCACTATCAAACAAAGTATCAATCTTTTGATGTTTGGAAATAACTCGAATATGGAAAAGATCATGTCTTCTTCTCTCATGTTCTTCATCAATAATAGTTTGAGCAGAATAACTAGTCGATGCTTCAAAATTCTTACCTTGTATACCCGTGGCAAAAACGATTGTTTCATCTCCTAAGTCTAACCCAAAATCTTTTTGAATAACTGCATCAGTCTTCTTCTTCTTGCCTTCAGACTTCTTAGGTCTCAGCTCTAGATGGAGAATCCAACAGTGCTCATCATCATGCCCCTCCTTTTTACAGTGAGTGCATGAAGCTTTGCCTTTCTGTGTAGTGTTAGCCTTTGTTGCTTTCTACTTCTACTTTCTTTTCTACTTGTTCTTGCTTGCAGTGGGTTGGGATGGTCCCCAAACTTTTGGATTTCCATTCTTTCCTCTAGCCTCTAGATAAGTAGCTTGTACAGATACCTCATCTATACTAGTGGGATTAAACATGAGGATGGTATGCCTCATGTAGTTGGGTACACCACCAATGTACTTCAAAAGAGTCTCTGGTGAGTCCGATGAGATCCCTAGAATCAATGCGCTCTTTCTAAATTCTTCAGTGTACCCTTGCACACTGTGCCCTTTCAACTACCGAAGAGTTTGCCAACTCATCATGGCTTGTTGCATGTAGGCCAATGGATAGAACTGCTTCTTGATTGTAGAAACAAAGTCACTCCAGACAGAGATAGTTTTACCATGTATTTTCATGCCAGCTTGGGTTCCACCTTCCCACCAAACCAAGGCAGTGCCTCCTAGGCATAGGCTTACCAGCTAAATTTTGATCTTGTTTGAGTTGATGTTCTACACTCTACAATACACATCAATTTGTCTAATCCAATTGTCCAACTTTTTAGCATTTAACTCTCCATCATATATAGGCAAGTCAAATTTAACATCTAGCTTGATCAAAGATGCTTTCTTATTATGCACAGGGCTATTAAGAGGTGTGAGAAAGTGTTCCTCTTTGCCTTTTCCCTTTGAGTGGTCATGGGAATGAGACTCAGCTTCTTCTTTGTCTTGTTTAGAACTTGATGAATCTTCATCCTTATGCTTTATAAAGTCCCTAGACATTTCTTCTACCATAGACTTTATGGCTAGGAAAATTTCTATGAATTGAGGTTTTGGCCCCACAGAACCTTCATATGACATTGTCTTTCGAGGATAGACTCTCCCCAATTTTAGGATTAGTTCTGACCAACTCTCCTTCTCGTAATTAGAGCTTTGATCTAGTGAGCATTCAATAGCTAAACCAACACAAGCTTGTCTAACCTTACAACCTAAAGCTCTAATACCACTTGATCTGATAATCACCCTATGAGTGACCTCAATTAAAGATTATTAATTTGAGGTATTACAGACTCATATGGTGGTGTGTGTGTCTCCATGTTATTTAAGGAATGGATCAATCAGATTGCAAATAGTCAGACACTTGAAATGGAAAACAACAGAGAAATACAGTAAGCAAATACAAGAACACGAGAAATTAATAAGGAGTTCACCCTATCCCCCAGGGTTACATCTCTAGTCCATCTCTCAGTGGTGGCCTTCTTTTATTGTGTCTTGAAGCAGAGAAGTATCATGAAGGAGCTCAATATAAGTCTCCTGAAACAAAATGGCTTGGTAGGGTGGTTCTTGGATTCCCTAAGCCACTCAAGTACACAAAATCTCTTCCTTACCATCCCTTTGACATCTCTAGTCTGACAAATCCTCTTAGGGATGGCTTGAGTCTCTCAAGCTCTTTGGTGCTTGACACGGCCTTTGGTCAGCTCGGCCCTCTGTCCTCTTTTTGCTTTTTGCCTTACTAATTCTTCTCTCTTCTCTATCTTCTGTCTTCGATTCTTTCTCTTCGTCCTTAGTGTCCTTTTTGTTCTCTGCTCATGGATTTAAACCATTCGAGCTCATGGTGATTTGTTTCCTCTTCCGCCTTCATCAGATCACCTGCTTGCAGCTGCACTTGGAGTTTGCTGTTCTCGGCATCATCATTAGACTAATAGGGAGTGGCCACTTTTCCTCTTGCAAACTGCGCCAACCTACTTCATCGGTCCAATTCTTCAGTTACGTTATGAATGAGTCTTTCGCCACCTTGGCAGTCAAAGTGGACCTCAAGTTCTTCTAAATTGCGGCTTAACCCTCTGTCAATTTCGTCTTCTCCATCGGGCGCGATCTCAGCCATTATATCTGGAGCCCCCATATCTGACATCGCTCGCTCATCCCATGCGGTTGACTAGATTGACCATTAGCGCACGATGAGCAATGGTTCCCTCTCTCCTCTACTTGCCACGTGTCAGGTGCTGAGTGGAATCGCTCCTTTTCCATCAAAACTGCTTACCGCCCATGGACACCCCTTATCAATACCATCAGTTTTGGAGTGGGTCCCGCCTTTAGTGCTTAGCCTTTTGTCCCATGGTTTTCCCATTCCCACGCAACTGAGTGCTCGGGGCTTCTCCATTTCGAAGGTTTTCACCCAACGATGTGAGATTAGCACTAAGCACTAATCTCGCATCAAAAACTCCCTCTATTTCCTGATCCGAGATTCCTAGGGGCTAATTTTGCCTCCCGTGCAATCTCAATGGGCCTCAGTCAGCACCCTTCCACTGAGGTCCTCGTCGTTCCATGCTAGCTACCACTGCCACTGGTTTATAGGTGTTTTTGATCGTTGTTTTAAATTCTTTGAAGTCTGTCCCGACCTGGTTCAACCATGGCTCCGTTAATCATTCTTTATGGATCTAATTTGGATCATCGAGATAGGTGAGTGTGCAAACTGCTTCACCTTGGCTACCCAGCTCGCATTCGATACTGGGGACTTCCACACCATAAGTGCATCTACCTTCTACATTCATGCCATTTCCCCATAGTCTTCTGATGCGTATTCCGCCATTGTGCGGGTGTCATGCGCAACACCAATTCTAGCGCACTGCACTGCTGCTGTTCTGGTACTTCACTTTCAAATTTGTCTAAGAATTCATACACTCTTGTTACCCCGTCATATGTTGGCAGTTCCCTTGCTTCGGTCGTAACGTGTCGTAGTGATCTAATCATCATGTTGCAATTCAGCATTGTTACTTCATGAAACCAATTCTGCCAGCATTTTATTTCTTCATCTAAATCTGAAGTACATGAACTGTCATGCTCCAATGAGATTCTCCCATTTGCTGTCAGGTTCGCCCATCCTGGTTTTGCACTGTTATCTGGTAAATATAATCCATCTCATTTTGGCTTCCATCGTCACGTACGGGTTCAGTGTAGTTCTCTCCTTCAGCTGGGTCTAGCAGAATTATTACGCATAGAGACATTTTCTTGAATATCATCTTCCACTTCTTCAGGTTGATCACTCCATTCATATGAGTGGCCCAATCTATTCCTAGCAATGCAGGGTAAGGGTTGTTGTCATTAGGGGTGATTTTAGGGGTGAATATTCGCCCTTTGGCGAAATTAAGGGGTTTTAAATTTTTAGTGGGCGAATATTTTGTATCATAGTACATTTTGACAAATCACCTCAAATAGCCCACCTTATTTTAAGGGAGAGGGTAAAAAAGGTAAATTTAGCCCTTGAAAT
This sequence comes from Pinus taeda, assembly GCA_000404065.3. Lineage (NCBI taxonomy): Eukaryota > Viridiplantae > Streptophyta > Pinopsida > Pinales > Pinaceae > Pinus > Pinus taeda. The sequence goes on from APFE031086960.1 coordinate 18,733, forward strand.
TAGGAGTTACAACCTTTCATTCGCCTATTATCAAGAATAGGTTTTATTTAAGTGAATCCATTCGCCTATTTTCAAGAATAGGTTTTATTTAAGTGAATCCTATGGGCCAAAGGCCCAAATACCATATTTATAAAAGAGGTATGGTAAATTAATAAAAATATAAATAAATGAGAGGTATAGTAAATAAATAAAGCATTTTTTTATATTTACTCCATAAGTCACCATACATGCAAGGGTGTAAACAAATAAAAATATAAGTAAAGTGGAGGTATGGTAAATAAATAAAACGTATTTTTATACTTGCTCAAAAGGTATGGTAAATAAATAAAAATATAAATAAACTAGACGCATGGTAAATAAAAAAAACCTCTTTTTATATTTAGCCCATAACCCTCATTCTATTTATGAAGGCTCAAGAAAGAGGTTTTATTTAAGTGAATCC
>APFE031086961.1:3708-36342 GCA_000404065.3 Pinus taeda
CCCAGCAGGTTCAACCTTCTGGGCAGATGGGCCAATCTCAATCTCAACCAAGACAACCTTCTAGCTAGGTGGCTCAACCCCAATCCTCTCAAGGACATGTCTCTGGACCTGCTCAACCGGGCATGCAAATGGTTGTTGCTTCCCAAGCTCCACCCGGTTTTCAGCCCCAGGCTGGGCCTTAGACCCAAGCTGGTCTTCAAATGCAAGTTGGGTTTCAATCTCAACCTCCTTATCAAATGCAGCCTGGCCCCCAGGCTCAGTATGGAACCCAACAACCTTATTGTTTCCAGCAATCCCAGGGCAAGCTCAGTTTCCCCTGTACCAAAATTATCAGCAAATGTAGGTGAGTCCTTATCAGAATTACCAGCAATGGTATGTTGCTCCTGCAGGTCAAGTTGGTAATCAATGGAATGCTGGGGGGCAAATCCAGGGTTAGCTGTCCAGTTATGGTTATAACCCCTATGGACAAAATCCCTACGGACAAAACCCCTATGGGCCAGGTCCGTCCGAACAAAATCAATGGGGGCAACCAACAACTGGTTGGAACCCTGGTGCTACCTCTTACCCGCGGCCATAGATGTCCTTTAATCCTCAGTTACCCTTCTTAGCAACATTGCAACTGCCAGATGTGTCCAAACTGACTAATGATCCTATTCTTCATAATCGTACTGGCCACCAATTCCAACTAAGATTCTCGGTGATTGTCCCAAATTCGATGGCAAAGCTGGAGAAGACCCTCAAGCCCACGTTATGACTTATCATCTATGGTGTTCGTCAAATTCGTGGCTTGACGATTCAGTCTGGCTCCGCCTTTTTCGAAGGACTCTCACTAGCGCTGCTGCTAAGTGGTATATTGAGCTAGCTCGCGGATCTTTTCAAGATTTTAACTCGTTGGCGATGGCATTTTTAACTCATTTTTAGTTTCCAATTCGGTATGAGACAGGTACACATCTCCTCACGTCCCTTAAATAGGATACGGCCATGCACATCTACGATCATATACATGAATGGAGACAATGTTGTCGTTTGATTAAATTTTAGATTCTTGATCAGCTCCTGACCGATTGGTTTACAACCTCCTTTGTCCTTGCGATTGCACGAGACATTGCTATGGGGGCATGCGTAACTGAAGAGCAAGCTATTGCGCGTGCTCAGTACCTTGGCTTGGTTTATTCCCAGTCTGGTATGCTATATGATTATTTTCTTGACGCCCCAAGGCCCAGAACTTCCAAAGCTTTGCCAAAACCATCTGTTGATGGTGTCATTGGTTATGTAAATCCGTCCTCTAAGAAATCTTCCGCGAACCCTGGGAAGAAAAATTCGAGTGCTTCGAATGAAAATACTTCTCAGGCTGTGTCTAATTCTGGTAATACTTCCGAGGTTAACGTTGTCCAGTCCACCACGGCAGATAAAGCCTCGAAAGGAAAAAAGAAGGGAAAAGGGAAAAATAAAGCTGATCAACACAAGCAGGATTCCCCTAAACCTCCACCCGAGGAAGGAGCCAAAGGTAAACCCAGGTATCCTTGTCTTATCTGCGACGAGGATCACTACACCAAAGACTACCCAAGGTGGTCTGAAGTTAATCGCTTGTTGAAAGGTGCTCCTGGGACTCTTGCCGTGCTGAAAGAACCTTTCCCCTCGCAGCAAACGCAAATGGTGGCTGACCCATCCCAATCCTCTTCTCCCTTTGGTTCTCAAGTGTTCATGGCTGGAACGATTCCCATTCACATTAGTACTCGAGCAAAAGAATATCCGTCACCTATCGGGAAAGAGCCTGAGGTCCCCTCAAGCGCTCCTTTGCCCAGTTCTAGTCCGCTCCATATCGAGAGACCTAGCACTGGGACACCTATTTGACCCCCTCCTAAAGGTGTACTCCAGAGATCTTCTTACAACCCTAATACTTGTGCTGCTCAACACTACAACATCATTGAGGACTTAGCCCAGGCTCCATCAGGTGTGTCCACTCTAGAAGTTCTCCAGAGCTGCCCCTCCTAAAGGAAGTCCTTACTATCGGCCATCGGTGGCATCGACCCGGCCAACTCGGATTTGATCACTTTTGATCTCGAAAGCCATGTACCGAGACTGCCTCACCAGATTGCCTTCCTTATCCAGGTCATGATCAACTCTAAAATGATTCATCGTACGGTCATTGATGAAGGCGCTTCAACTTTCATTATGTCTGTTGCTTGCTGGAAGGCTATTGGTTCTCCGACCTTGAGTCAGTCTCCCACAACCTTGGAAGCCTTTGATGGGAGAGAGTCTCGCCCTTATCGTATCCTCCAACGTTTGCCTATTACTTTGGAAGGGAAGACTGTCTAAGTGGAAGTTGAAGTCGTTGATGCTAATCTAACTTACAACCTCCTTTTGGGCCGAAGCTGGACATATGCCATGCGAGCCGTGGCTTCATCTCTATTTCATGTCATTCGTTTCCCTCATCAGGGGAAGATTGTCACAGTAGACCAGTTGTCTTTCTTTGCCTCCTCTTCCGAAGGCAACGTGCCTTTTGTGGAGCATACCTCCATTCCATTAGAGAGTGTGGGAGCTGGGCTCTTTAAAGACCCTGCCCTCATGGGTGTCTTTTCACTCCCACCTCTGAATGTCGCTCCTATCAATATGATTTATGTTCGTTCTGATCCTTGGGTTCTTCCCCCCATTGACAAAATAGGAGCATGGGGCGATGAGATGCCGTTCAGTCTTGCCGAGCTCAACTACGTCGAGATTGTTTCTGCATTGGCTCCCCTTCCTGAATCTGCTCCTTTGAGTAGAGCTCTTGACTCGTATGCTCATTCCCCTTGGCTTGGAGACTATGCTTCTTCGGATCCCTTAAAGGAAACATTTCCTTCTGATGAAGCCATTATCGAGACTATGTCTCTCGAGGAACCCCCTTGGTCCAATCTTCACCATCGTTCCTCGTTCCTCCCTACCCATCGAGAAATGCTTGCCTGTCTCGAGCAGTTTGCTCATTGTCTCCTCGCACAACCCCTTCAGATACCCGTCCAAGTTTAACAAGCGTCCTCTGAAGGGAACATGGGAAACATCACGCAAACACATCCGATCGACATCTTTGTTAAACCAGGGATTTTCAAGCATATCCATCTAGGAGTAACTTGTACTCCTAAGGAGATTCAGCTTTATACTGGTCTTTTTCGCGAATTTCGTGACGTGTTTACTTGGTCTTACGAAGAAATGCCCGGCATCGACCCAAGTATTGTGGTGCATGAGATACACACGTATCCGAGAGCTAAGCCTGTCCGACAGCATTTACACCCCGTGCACCCTCGAAAGGCTGCAGCCATTAAAGTGGAAGTTGAAAAGCTTCTCAAGGCTGGTTTTATCTACCCCATCCCACTCACAGATTGGGTTTCCAATATTGTCCATGTGAATAAAAAGCAGGGCACCATTAGGGTTTGTGTTGATTACCGTGATATTAATCGAGCCTATCCCAAGGATAACTACCCCACACCCTTCATTGACCAGCTCATTGATGAGTGTGCCGGAAGTGAAATATACTCGTTCATGGACGGTTTTTCTGGTTATAACCAGATTAATATTGCGCCAGCCGATCAGCACAAAACCACCTTTATCTGTCTGTGGGGCACTTTCGCCTACAAAAAGCTCCCTTTCGGTTTGAAGAATGCCAGTGCTACCTTCCAACACGTGATGTCCTATGCATTCCATGATATTCGACACATCGTGCAACCTTACCTAGGTGATCTACCAGCTCATTCAGCTAAGCGTCAGGACCATCCCGCTCATCTTCGGGAAATCTTTCTCTGCTGTCGACACTATCGTATTCGGCTCAATCTGCATAAGTGTGTCTTCTACGTAGAATCTGGCAAACTTCTCAGGTTCATCGTCTCCCGAGAGGGCATCCGTCTGGACCCCCTTAAAGTCGAGGCCATTCTGAATCTTCCTCCCCCTGCTTCTTTGCAGCAATTGTAGAGCTTGCAGGGCAAAGCGAATTTTTTACGACGATTCATTCCGAACTCTGTCAAGGTGGCCAAAGGTTTTACGCGGTTACTAAAGCAGGACACCCCTTTTCATTGGGATGTCGCCGCTTAAGAGTCCTTCGAGCACCTCAAGGCTCTCCTTGTTTCCTCTCCTTTGTTGCATCCTCCTAATTACCATCATGATTACACTTTCTATCTGGCCACTGCCGATACCACTATTGGCATGGTTCTTGTTCAAGATGATGATGATGACATTGAGCACGTCATTTATTATCTCAGTCGCAATCTATTAGATACGGAATCTCGATACGCTCACATCGAGGAGTTGGCATTGGCTGCCGTTTGTGCCGTCCAACGTTTTCGCCATTATATCTTGCTGCACACTACGACGATGATTTCTGATTGCACCTTGATGATGTACATCCTGTCGCGTCAGCTGCTGGGGGGCAAGTACTCTAAGTGGATTGTTATCCTCCAAGAGTTCGACTTGGAATTCACTACTGCCAAGTCCAAGAAATCCCCCATCTTTGCTGAATTGTTGTGCTCTTTTCCATCTCTTACTGCGCCCTCTCAATTAGAGGACCATATTCCGGACGAAACCCTCTTCTCAACACCCTCGATCCCTGGTACGGGGATATCATTGTCTATCTACAGATGTCCTCTTTTCGTCCCGAGATATCTAAGGATGCTCGATGACGGATTCGCCATCAATCTCAACCATATCGCATTACTGGAAACACCTTGTACCGTCTCGGCGCTGACTCTGTTCTCCGCCGATGTTTAACACTCGAGGAAGCTAAGCGAGTTTTAAATGACTGTCATTCTAGCGTCTGTGGTGGTCACATGTCCAGATATGCGACTGCTTAGAAAATCCTCCAGGCTGGTTACTTTTGGCCCTCCATCTTTAAGGACTGCATTCTTGTCGTTCGCTCTTGTCACGAGTGCCAAATCTACCAACGGAAGATGCGTGCACCTCCCGCTCCACTATACCCCGTTGTTACCGTCGACCCTTTTGAAAAATGGGGCATTGATTATATGACCTGTAACCCTCGCTCGGTTGGGGGGCATGGGTATATCATCGTTGCCGTTGATTACTTCACAAAATGGGTCGAGGCGATGCCACATTATCTGAAGACGGTCACACAGCGGTGCAATTTTTATTCAATCATGTTATCTCACGGTTTGGAGTCCCTCAGGCCATCGTCACTGATCACGGCAAGCATTTCCGTAATCATATGATGACTAAGCTTATAACCCAGTTGGGCTTATGGCACGATAGCTCGACTCCATACTATCCTCAGGCCAACGGCCAAGTAGAAGTTGTCAACAAGGTTCTAGTTACAATGCTTCAGCGAACCATTGGCATGCACAAGTCCAACTGGCACTTGATGTTGTTCTCTGCCTTGTGGGCCTACGAACCTCTATGAAGGATGCCACCGGTTTCACTCCCTTTCAATTGGTTTATGGACTGGAGGCTACCCTTCCCATCGAGTGCGAGATCCCTTCTTTAAAATTAGTCGTCGAATTACTCCCCGACACTACTCCGGTAGAGGAACGCCTTCTTTACCTAGAGCGGCTAGATGAAACTCGCCGACTAGCCTCTCTAGCTATCGAAGCACATAAGAAGAGAGTGAAAACTCACTTCGATCACACTGTTCATCCTCGTTCTTTTGTTGAGGGAGATTTAGTCCTGCTCTACGATCAAGCCAATGATAAGCTGGGGGCAGACAAATTCGAACCCATGTGGCATGGGCCTTATATTGTAAAGAGAGTTTTGTAGAAAGGGGCGCATGAGCTGATTGACTATGAAGGGAATCCTCTAGATAAACCCCGGAATGGGCTTTACTTAAAAAAATATTATGTGTGAATTCCAGGCACTCTGATTTGTACATACGTGTGCTTTAGCAAGTGTGTTGTGTGTGCATGTTTTCATGTTTTGGCTTGGTGTGTTGGCGTGATTACCGCTTATTGTGTCCTTTTGCTTCTTGTACAGATGTCTGGTTCGCCTTACGTTGGTTTCGCCGATGGTGCCTCCCGTAGTACACGCAACTTGTCTTCTGCGGCATGGGTGATCTACGATCCTCATGGTGAGCTAGTAGACCTTCAAGGGGTTTGTCTACGTTGTACCACAGACAATGTTGCTGAGTATAGTTCTGTTATTGAGTTACTGGCCGAGGCGATCAATCTTAGTATTCGAATGTTAGTTGTAAACCTGGATTCTCAGCTTGTCATCACCAGCTCAATGGGCGATATTCCGTCAAAGACCATCGGATTCTAAGGTTATATCTACGTGTTAAGTTGTTAGAAAGGAATTTTGATTTCATCACATATCAACACATTCCAAGACGATTAAATACGTTAACTGATGCATTAGCCAATTATGTATTAGACATACATTTGCATAACATTTAATTAAAACAACAAAAGAAGCATAAAAAACACAATAAACCATAGGCATATGTATATATATATGTGTGTGTGTGTGTGTGTGTGTCGAAATGTTTGCACAACGTGCATCACATAGATCAAAAATATACATGTTCATCTTAATACATCCGGAGACGACATGTCTCTCAAAAAATATGCATGAAAATAAACCCTAGGTGTCTAATCCCTGTGGTGCTCATGATAGCACGTCATCACACGCACTAGGCGTCTCAGAAGATGGTGGAGGTGACTAGGCACTCCCATTGTATGTCTGGTATGCCAATGGGACATCTGCCAGCTGGGCATAGTCTGGAATCCCCGGGCGATCCCCTCAAGGTTCTGGATTAGCTCTCCTACCTCGGCACCCTCTGCCTGAGGGTCAGCTGCGGGCTAAGTTCTCCATGAAATGGGAGACATGCCGACTGGTCTCCTTGGGCCAACATCTGCATACACATATAACTATTGTTAGAACGAACATGTATTAACAAAAAAATCATAAAACATAAAATCAAAAAGAGATCATGCCCAGCTCTTCGTCCCACTCATCTCCCTCCGGCAATGGGAGATCTGGATCACCAGTGAAATCAGTCCCTGCATATGGCCAATCTTCGACTATGATCAACTGACGACGTAGCCACCCAAAAAACTCTGGCCTCGAGAACATCTGTTGGCCCCCTCCTCCTCTGGGCATCAATGCTGCCCAACGAGCCATTCTTGGCTCTCGTGGTACTGGATCAGCTACTATGGCCCCTTGGCCTTGGAAGATTGGTAATCGTTCCAGAATGAACGATACCAGGATAGAGCCGTAGCCAAACTGTTTCTGTTTGCCTCGCTTGCATTTCGTGAGTTGTCTCTTCATATTTTCTGTCACTGATGTGGCCCAATCAAATATCGTGTGATTCATACACTCTGAGGCCAATAAGAGCTGAGTTTTTGTCGCCTCGTGCGGTGCCTGCGCCCCCACAACCCGTGTGATGGTAAATAGCACCACCTTGAGTGCTAGATCCCGAATGGTATCAATATCTACCTTCGCACTCCCAGATCCGAATTGTGCCCCTAGGCACACTCGTGCCATCACCTCACCCATTTTCTCGCCATATGGTCTGCTCCCTATCAGTATGGGTACCGGACCTCTACGTGACAATCCGATGATAAAGTAGATGTCAGAAACATCCAGTTCTAATACTTGATCCCGCAATCTGAACACTTGTTCATTCTCATCCCAAATGTTGATCAAGTATTGTAAGAGCTCAGGTTGAGCTCGTAAGTAAGGTGTCAAGAAGAATTTCTTCAACCCGCAATTCCTGAGGGTGTCCTTGCAAACTTCATTTTCTGTGGCCAATTCGTCCTCTCTCTTGTGCTCCCTCTCTTTCCATTCAATCACCATTTTGCTCGGTTGCCTGCATCCATATGGTCAAGAACCCTTGATTAGATCTCTAGTAGGCCAAAAAATGCATTCAAATCATTTACAAATCCGAAATTTAAGGCGAAAATTGGTTTCTGTCGTTGGCGCGGTTGTTTCTAAAACAGTCGCGCCCATTGGCGCGGGCCTTTGGCATATAAAAGCCCATTGGTGCGGGTCTGTGCCCAATACCCGCACCAATGGGTGCGGCCCTCAATTTTTAAATCCTTCCACAGAAATCTAATGCGCAAAAGGAAACTATCAAAAAATGGATTGAAATGGAGTACTAGGAAGCGCCTCTTACCTGGAACTAACGGAACTCTAAATGGTAGCACGGATCTGTCACAATCACCATCATAAGCTCGCACACCAAATGGACCACTGTTGCTCTTCAGTGAGGTAAATAGTAAAAAGTAATTTTGTTTTTACCATTTGACATATTTCTAACTTTTTTCAACTCAAAATAGGTTTTGAAAGTTATTTTTCTGAATATTTTAATATATTTTTGTCAAAAATGGGTTTTACACTTACTTTTTGTGCAGCAACAGGGTTTTTATGCGACTTAAACGGTGAAACGAGTTATATTTTATACTTTTTCGGACTCGGTAAATACACGAAAAAGTCATTCTGGAGTCATCTTTCAGCTCTTTTCTGACTCTCTAAATATGAAAAGGTTGTCGAGTTATTCCTCTTGACTCATTAAACGTAAATAAGAGGTGGTCGCCTTTAAGCTCTTTTCTGACCGTGTAAAGATGAAAAGATCGTCGGGCCCTTGTCGTTTTAGGCTCGTTAACAGTTAAAAAACGACGTGATTTCGGTCGCTTTTTTACTTTTTCAGGTCGAAGTCACTAATCATGAAAAGTACTCCTCAATCGTAATGGTCGGGCGGTTCTTTCGAGCATTGTTTTATACTTTTTCGGGCTCGAGAGACACAAACTTTACGGAAAAGGACACCCCTGGAGTTTACTTTTTTGCTGTCTTTTCAAACTCTCTAAACATGAAAAGATGTCGAGTTCTTCCTTTGTCAGACTCGTTAAAACTTGATGACATTGGATTCCGTCGAAATAACATTTTACAAGCATATGCTATCCCCGTCAAGCTTGTTAATAAAAATAATTGGGGTACTCACCAGAAATGGTGGGGAGAGTGGAGCCAGAATCATTGTCGTGTCGACTATATGTCGCTATTGAACATGGCACTTGTCTTCATTTATGTCAGGGTGGGAACATCTCATCTCGTTTTTCACTTGCCTTCGTGGGTTTGGGTGATCTTGTTTGACCTCTCATATGCTCTTTGCCTTGTCACCATGACCTCTGATCAATTGATGTCAAATACTGCCAAGTCCACTATCGTGCCACCGATATGTTCAAGAGAAGTTGACCTCTGCAAAATATCAACCTCCCTTTGATAACTCATATAATCCCGATTCACAAAGACATTATCTTCCTCTGTCTCGCGTCGATGATGTTGGAAACACTATGGCCCACCTTCGGTCAAGGTCACTTCCTGTCGACTTCAGCTCATTATCCAGGAAATTGATCTAGAGACTCCCTTCTGGTGCCTTGGAGCCTGCATGCCTCAATGGCAGGTTCTTTGCATTCAACACGAGGTTTTCATCATTGGCCTCCGATCGAATGATTCTACGGGTGTTCGATGCCGGCTCACTGATTCACACGCCGTAGATTGTACCTGTAGTACCTTGAGGGCCATTGTCATTATTGGTGGTACCTCTCGCATCTATTAACAGCTTTCACCATTGGCTGGTAATCAGATGATGTTCCTGCATGTTTGACTTTGGCTCCTATATTCGCATGCTTGAACTTGTACTTTGTTTGGATCGAGATGGAGCGCAAGACCCTAGATTTTGTCTGTTGGGATCCAGGCTGCGATTTTGTGGATTATTATGATTGTTACATGACTCATTCACTGGATGCCTGCGACCATGCCTGAGTCTATTTATCGATCCTCACTGGATGGCTGCATCCATACCTTGGATCTAGATTATTATGTGCTCTGCTATGGATGGCTGCGCCCATACCACCTATATCATGTATTTGAGATATTAGTTGTACTTCTCCATGTAGGTTTTCCGGCGGCAGTGTTTTCGGTTGGACATGTTCTCGTAAAGCATTTCACCCCTCTCTCTCTCTCTCGGGCCTCATGCTTTAGGAGGCATCTGTTACACATCAATTTGTCACCGTCCCTGCTACCCCTCTCCCGCATCTTGGAGGAATCATTCTAGGACCTATGAGAAGTGACATGGCCTACAAACACTTGCACTACATTCCCCTAAACATGAGCTTTGTTTGCCCTGAAGACATCTCCTGCTAAAAAAATCCTAAAAATAGCTCTTTTTCCATTGGCGCAGTCTCATAGTTCAGCCCTCGCACCAAGGGGGCAAATCCTCCAGAGAGGGCGTGCCAGTTGGCGCTCTGTCATAGAGTTGCACCCGTGCCAACCATAATCAGAGGTGCTTTTTAACAAATAAACGGCGGAAGTTTCGTCCTAAAAAATTCCTGGACTGCTATCTATCTTGAGTTGGGTGGTTCAGCTACAGATTTCCATAGAGAGGAAGTGGTTTGCCACCTCTCATGGAAGCTTCCTTGATGATATTGCTAATCCCATGATTATTGGTTATGATCACAACTCCCCTTCCTCCATCTATAAAAGCTTTCCTATTTTCCTTTGCAAGCTAGTTCCAGAGATTCAGAATTCCAAAATTCCCAAAAGCTTCATGCTGCAAGAGCCTTCTTGATTCCCTTAAGGCCAAATCCAAGCAAGGAGATTATTGTCCAATATCCAAAGAGAGAGGCTTGTCCTTATTCCCGACAAGCTTTGCGAGACATGTGCTGCTGACTACCCGCCAAAGGAGAATCTAGCATCAGAACATTGGTTGTACTCCCCTTTGATTAATTATTAATGAATGAATATTGATTATGGTTCCACTCTTGTTATTATTTGTGATGATGATGAGTTATGTATTTTCTGACTAACATATAGTTGTGTATACTGGATTTTATGCTTGTGTTTGTATTGTTTCTTGTATGTGCAAGTGTCCATTCACGGAGATCGTGAGGATTGTGATCTGCCGGAGCGGAGGAACGAGAGCACCACCTCTCCTACAAACAATAGCGTTGGAATCCAGGTAGGCCTTCATCGCTGGTCTGTTAATTTGCAATTAGGAACTTGCGCTATAGCGTTTGATGATTGTTGCTAGACCCGGTCTAGGCTAGTAGGGATCGCCTTTGTCCACAGAGGGGATTTACCTCCTCAACACCCCTCACAGGTTGTTTGTCCAGAGTTGGTCCAGCTATAGGCTGAGCATCTCCCTCAAGAAATTGTGCAATTCTGGGGAGCAACCAGCCTTCCCTCCAGAAACTGGACAATTCAGTCTAGCATCTTGTTGGGCTCCAGAATTACGCAATTCTGCGAGTCAGGCTTCATCTAGAAAATTACACAATTCCTCCAAGCAGGACTGCTCAGCTCAGGAATTGCACAATCTTGGGCAACAATCAACTACTCTACCTATAAATTGCGTAAATCTCCTAGGCAGCCAGCCCAACTCCCTTCCAAAAATGCGCATTTTCTCCCAGCAGTTGAGAAACCTCATGCATGTGTAGCTAAGTTGATCGGTTCCCTCAGGAACCGAGAAAAACTGACTTACATGCATGGGGTGCTTCTGCCAAGGCAGCATGCAAAGGCCTCCCTTGATTCAGGGATCTACTTTTAGCAGCTAGAGGTTGCATGCAAGGATCATTTCAGAAACCTCCCACCAAGTTTTGCTCTTCCTAGATTTGTGGCATGTGTGTCACATTTTTGATTTTATCAAAACTCATGAACCAGACGCTATAGATCTCATTCCTGACATCAACCTCGTAGCTTTGGCATCCCACATTGCATCTAGGAGTCGTCGGCACATTCAGCTCAGATATTTCGGGGTAAGCTCGCTTCTCATGTCTTGTGTTACATTTCTAGCGCTTTTTGTGTTTCCCTTCGTATGAATGTTTTCTACTCGATTTTAGTGAACGCTTGCTGTCATTTTGATACATACTAGCTTGTACTAGCATCGTTTCAGTTTTCATTAACATCTCAATGTTGTCACATGCATGAAACTATTTTTCACTAACGGTCACCGATTCAGCGAATTGCCTCACCCACATGCATGTTGTTCCATTTTCTGAATCTTTCATTCACTGTTTGCATGCACTCTCATTCACTTATTCTTACACTTAGTATCGTCGTGCATTCATATTCACATTCACTTTTAGTTTCCCATCAACGAGTCTAGGCAGCTTCGGCCCAAACTCTGCCTCACCAAGACATCATTGCACAATCCTGAGAGGGAAAGCCCTATCTTCCTCTCAAGAAATGCACATTTCTTCTCAGTGACTATCCTTCAGTCTTTCATTGCGCAATTCTAAGGGACAGTGGCTGTTGGCCCAAAAAATTACGCAATGCAGTCACTAAGCCTGCAACCATTTCTAGCTGAGATTGCACATTGCGTAATTCCGGAAGTTAACAGCCAGACTGGACTATACATTTCACAGTTCCAGTAGTTAGTCAGCCTCCCAATAGCCTAGACTGTGCCTTGTGCAGTCTTGGCAGTCAGTCTCCTGACCTCTCGGCAAAAATTGCGGAACCTTCATGATCAGTCACATAGGTATGTTGCAAGTCATTTCTCAAGTTCATTTTGGTTTTCAACTGATAGATTGCTTTCCATGAGTGTTTCCATGTCTCCAAGTATCGTAGGTGTTCATTTGCCTCTCAATAGTACAAGTACAATGGTTTCCAAGAGAGTAGAGTCGAAGACACCATTCATAGCGCACTTGGCGATGCAGTCGATCAAGTATCTATGGACTTGCCTACCCATGATGACATCAAGTTGTTCATAGACAAGGACATCAAGATATTATGGCAACATCATCACAGCGAGTAGCATCATGAATAGCAGCTGAAGGCAGCATACCGGATACAACGAATGGAAGAGAAAGGTTGTTGACAACGCAGAGCCGGAACAAAGTTGGAAGTTCAAGCAGATCCATTTGTGGTGAAAGCAACTTTGGAGACTTGGGCTATGAAGTGACGACGTGACATGAAGATCATGCGAAGGCAGAGAACAAAACAGAGAAGGAGTTGCATGTGCTCAAGAAGCAACTCAAGGAAGAACAAGAGTTGCATAGACAAGAGAATAAGTTGCAGCAAGAACAAGTATAGCAACGGGCACAACATGCACTCACGGATGAAATTGTGCCCGTACAAGTTAAATATCCATCCCAACAATTGGCATGGAGCAAACATGGTGAGTAGTGTTGTTGATCGCATGCAAGGGAATTCAACAACATTCATGTCATCGTGTGCATGCGTGCGATCCCACCCATTCAGAACACTCACTAAGGCAAAGACAAGAAGCAAGTCCAACTAGAGTTGAACATGTAGTTGACAATTGATGTGCGTGACCACCAACACACGCTAGAAGATCAACACAGACATTATGCATCAGTGTGTTGTCGGTTTGATCGCACCTAAGTAGACCATTCACATGTTAGTAGACGAGTTGGATGGAGGAGCCACACCAATGCACTCAGATGCAACAGAGGCAAGAGTTTGCTTAACTAAGATGTCACCATGGAGAGCATGCACACCATCATGGACGACCAAGCTTGGCATCAGCTCACCACCTTCACCATCACAAGCATGCCAAAGAGTTGGTCTCACCACAATGGACTAAGTGCCAGTGATATCTTGCATGGCTTGCTCAAGCCATTTTGTCTCACATTGGCACATGTGCAATGTAATGTAACGTCTTGTCAAGTGGAAGTTCAAGTGTCGATAGTTGGATGTAATAGCCGTAAAGTAGATGAAGAGTCATGAGGGTAGATGAACTGTCACAAAGGGGAATGTCAAGGGTCACCCCACTCTTTGCTATAAATAGAACCACTTATCTCATTGTAAAGGCTTTTGGTCAGCCAAGCTTCCGATAAGACTATCTTGGAGAGAGCTTGGATAGTATTGTAACGAGCCTTGGCTTCTCTGTGGTGCAGATCTAGTACATCTCTTTGGAGGAGCAGGCGGTTGTGGCTGTAATGTTCCGTTATCGGAACTAGTGGTTGGACATGGATATATTGTATGAGTGGAACTTACACTTCTTAATATAACAAAATCCAACATGTTTCATGCATATTTTTTATTGTATTCTATGCTATCTTGTTTACTCTAAATGATATATGTATTGGTTTGCTTATGCATGCATGTATAGCTATTTGTGTATGTATGTATGAATCTTTCTGAAATGTGTTGTTGTTTTAACCATCACTTTGGATTGCTTCCTAACTTCTCTTCTATGTTGTGATGTATCTTTGCTCATGTGTTCACTTCTTAACTGTGTGTTCTCATAGGTTTCCAAGGGGCACACTCATCTCAACCCCCGTGTGTTAGAACCTCTCATGCACCTTCCTTGGCTCGCTGCAGCTGTCACACCCTTGCTACCAAAAGAGTTATATTACTTGCCTCTGTGCGAAATTGCGGTCAAGGAATTACCATACGACCCACTGCTGGGACTCCTACACCAAACGGTCTGAGGTCTGATTGGGACTTCTTACCGAGGAGATCCCCTAACATGTTGGTGGGTCTAGCACCATCAACATTTTGGCACTACAAGGAGGGCCAAATGACAAGCTGAGTCCTCACATCTATTTTGAATCTCTTCATATCTATCATGACTAACTACCGAGTTACTCTTCCGGAGTGTATGTCTTATGGAAACAATTTCATTATCTCGGAAAAGCTCTCGTATAACTTGTCTCATAAAACATATGATGGTGGAGGCCACGTAGCCTTGGTTAGGCACGCGGTCAGCATTGTAGGCTCATGCGAAAGACATGGATTCTTTGAAGAATACATGAGTTGCGCGTTGTTCGTGTACACACTTCGAGGGTACCCATTGCATTGGTGTGCCATGCTACCCAAAAAATCTATTCATTCTCTTGCTCATCTGGTCGTAGAGATAGACCGTCATTTCAATCACTTTACCTATAAAGCACTCAACAAAGAAATTTTGGAATTACGAAAAGAACACGATGAATCCATTGAAAAGTTTTACATACGCTTTTGTAATCTTGCATACTGATTCCCTGAAGATGATATTGATTGGGAATTTCCTGATGGAAGATTTAAGTATCTTATTCACATATCCAAACCCTGCTCAGCACACTTCGGTGATGGAGATGCGCAATCACAAGCAGGCATAGTTGTTGTCACAAGTGATTGTCCGCCTTCACCTCATCAAATAACTCCACCACCGCGGAGTGATGTGGAAGATAATGCACACACATCTGTTGAACTGTCACATCCTCCCATCTTGCCTTCTCATGATATATGTGCAGATTTGGCTTGCAAGCATGTTGGTTGTCACGTGGATTCGTTCCCTCAACCTCTATCCCTGCATTTTGTTGATCCTTTGGATTCTACTGTCATGTGTTCTCCCATTCAAGACTCCTCACCTACCATGAATGAGGATCAATTTGTCGACAGAGTTGGTGTTATGGAACTAACCTGCACCATCATTCATGATGAGTGTGTGTGTGAATCTAAAGAAGAACTCGCGGTGAAGGATGACTCCCTTCCAGTCGCACCTCATCTGCTTCATCCTGACATCCCTTCTGATTCTGCGATTACTGATTTCCCCTCTAAAAACCCATTTCCGGATGTTTCTACTTCCGATCATTCACAGGACACGATGGATGTCAGTTTGTCATCACAATGTGGAGAGGACACATCTTCCTCTGGAAGTCCGTCAGATCTGTCATCTGTCATTTCTCAAAACACAGAGGGTGAACATCTTTGCTTCTCATTTAGCCCTCTGCTCGATTCATCAAATCATGAGGATGCCGACAAGCATCCTAGATTTTTTGATCTTGGTTGTCGTGATCTCTCGACTTCTTCATCTGATTATGATGTTGATTCAATCGTTATTAATCTTTCTAAGGCACTGGTTTATGATGATCTATTGTCAATGAAGTCGAAACCCCCTAGACTGTCGAGGCACTTCAACCTGAGCTGATGGTTATGTCAGGCCCTCACTGTCCTGAGGTTGGTTTCACTTCTGATCAAGAAATTGTTGAAACACTCAAGGCTCCTCACCACTCTCTGCTTTGCATTAAAGATTAACCAAACACCCAGATTTCACTTCCTCCACTTGAACTACACGATCCCATCGCTCATGCGTTGGAGGAATCTTACACATCAAGCACACATGCACAATGTAAGTGGTCTACCTTTCTCACGTGTGCTTGCATGTCACAATCAAGAGAATGCATACACTCAACATCTACACACAGTGTAACACAACACCATGTTAAGTCCATAGAGTGCATTTCATGCGCTTTCACTCATTTTCGTTCTATGGACATTTTTAAACTCGGAGTGTGTTTGTCTTCACTATTACATCTTTCTTGTTTGTTGGTTCACACAAATGTTTTGTTCGCGAACCATGCCTTCACCAACATGGGTTAACCAATGCGCCAGTGGCTACATTGGAAGTATCACTTCACGTGAGATGGTCCATGCACCATTAGCTTAGGAGTAGGAGTAGTGTTTTCTTTCAGTCTGTTTGCTTTCATGCTTGTTTGCTTACTTGCTTTGTTGGTTTGTTTGTCTGCTTGCTTGTTTGCTTACTCACTTTGCTTTCACTTTTTCTTTTGCTTCTGCTTTTCTTTTTTGTTTGTCTGTTTTCTTGTTTCATTCGTAGGTTAGTTTCGCATGAAACCATGTATGATTCATGAAACAAGATGGGTAAAGTACAAGAGGCCTTTTGCAGCTATCATTACTTGGTTATTTGTCATCTTGCCTATGTATGAAGAACTTGTTAATTTTAGTCCATGATATGTCAAATGAAAATACGTACTGTTCAAAGTGAACCTTGGTGAAAACACAACACTTGCACGCTAACTAGTATCACCTACTCTTGTCGATTGTTTTTGGGTTAATCCTTGTCATCTCAGTCAAGTAGAGTAAGGTGGGGGGGAAACCTTAACAAGCACGTTAGAGGAATACATAAACTACTTCTCTGCAGGAAAAACCTCTTTTGCTCTCAATAAGTCGGGATCCCTCTTCTGCCTTTGAAATGAACAAGTGTTATGCATAATTACGAAGATGAAAAATGAAAAAAATGAAAAAGTGAAAAAAGTTTGAAAAAATGAAAATAAATAAGGTGAAAAAAGATAAAGGCTTCCTACACAGAGAGGTGATGCAAGTAACTCCTCCGGGGTACTGACCAGGCTCATTGGCAGTGGATCCATGCTTATATTCCTATGTGACTCCACTGGGGTATTGTCCAGGCCTGCTAGCAGCAGAGCAACACCAGAGATGAAACTAAGACTCTAACAACTATACTCCTTGTGCATCAATATACCCCTCAACCCCAATTGAAACAATTGTGTTGCCTTGGTGTGGAATGCGTGTCAATCGACCAAGAGCTCGACATATGCTACATTTTATGATCAAGCAAGTGTGGAAACCAAGACGAACAAAGAACTAAATAATACTTCTGGAGGTGTTAGACTTGTTTTTCATGAACAAGGTCCATTTAGAGAGCTAGAGTTCTACTAGTGTGTCGCCAAGTGTTGTAGCGGCTTCAACCACCCTCAATTTTTTTTCCTTAGCTTCATTTTGGAGCCTCCCTACCAACCTTTCATAGTAGCATGTATTGATTTGTCAAGTACAAAAGATTCAATGTTTTTCTTGTAGAAAGGCAGCTTGTCTATCAAAGCTTGATGCATCCCCCTCATAGGCGGTTTGTTTGGACTTGGTCCAGTTGCAGGCTGAGCATCTTCCTTAAGAAATTGTGCAATTCTGGAGGGCAACTAGCCTTCCCTCTAGAAATTGCGCAATTCAGTCTGGCAGCCTACAAGGCTCCAAAATTGCGCAATTCTTCCAGTCAGGCTTCATCCAGAAAATTGCGCAATTCCTCCTAGTAGGGCTACTCAGCCTAGAAATTGTGAAATCCTAGGTAGTAGTCAGCTACTCTGCCCAAAAATTGCACAAATCTCCTAGGAATCCAGCCCAAATCCCTTCCAGAAATGCGCATTTTCTCCTAGCAGTTGAGCAACCACATGCATGTGCAGCTGAGTTGATCGGTTCCCTCTGGGACCAAGCAAAATGACTTGCATGCATGGGCTGCTTCTCCCAACGCAACATGAAAAGGAAGCCCTTGATTCAGGGATCTACTTTCAGTAGCTGGAGGTTACATGCAAGGATCATTTCAGAAACCTCCCACCAAGTGTTACTCTTTCTATATTTGTGGCATGCACGTCACATCTTCAATTTGATCAAAACTCATGAATCGAATGTTGTAGAGCTCATTCCTCACATCAACCTTGTAGCTCTCGCATCCTACATTGCATCTAGGAGTCGTCGGCACATTCATCTTAGTTATCTTGGGGTAAGCCTGCTTCTCATGTCTTATGTTGCATCTCTGGCACTTTTTGTATTTCGCTTTGTATGAATGTTGTTTGCAAAATTTCAATGAATGCTTGCTATCATTTTGATACATACTAGCTTGTACTAGCACCGTTTTAGTTTTCATTAACATCTCAATATTGTCGCATGCATGAAACTGTTTTTCACGAACAACCACTGATTCGGCGACTCGCCTCACCCACATGCATCTTGTTCTGTTTTCTGAATCTTTCATTCACTATTTGCATGCACAATCATTCAGTTATGCTTACACTCAGTATCGTCGTGCATTCGCATTCACATTCACTTTCAGTTTCCCATTGGTGAGTCTAGGTAGCCTTGGCCTAGACTCTACCTCACCAAGACAACATTGTGCAATCTTGAGAGGGAAGGCCCTGTCTTCCTCTCAGAAATGCGCATTTCTGCCCAGTGACTATCCTCCAGTCTTGCATTGCGCAATTCTGAGGGACAGTGACTGTTGGCCCAGAAAATTACGCAATGCAGTCACTGAGCCTGCAACCATTTCCAGCTAAGATTGTGCATTGCATAATTCTGGAAGTCAGCAGCCAGACTGGACTATGCATTTCACAGTTCCAATAGTCAATCAGCCTCCCAGCAGCCTAGACTATGCCTTGCGCAGTCTTGGCAGTCAGTCTCCTGACCTCCCGACAGAAATTGTGGAACCTTCATGATCAGTCATACATGTATGTTGCAAGTCAGTTCTCAAGTTCATTTTGGTTTTTGACTGACAAATTGCTTGCCATGAGTGTTTCCATGTCTCTAGGTATCGCAGGTGTTCATCTGCCTCTCAACAGTACAGGCACAATGGTTTCTAAGAGAGCAGAGTCGAAGACATCGTTTAGAGCACACTTGGGGATGCAGTTGATTAAGTGTCTATGGACTTGCCTACCCACGAAGACATCAAGTTTTTCATAGGCAAGGACATCAAGATATGATGGCAGCAACATCACAGCGAGTAGCATCATGAAAAACAACTGAAGGCATCATACCGGATGCAGCGAATGCAAGAGGAAGGTTGTTGACAACACAGAGGTAGAACAAAGTTGCAAGTTCAAGCAGATCCACTTGTGCTAAAAGAAACTTTGGAGACTCGGGCTATGAAGTGACAGCGTGACATGAAGATCATGCGAAGGCAGAGAACAGAACAGATAAGGAGTTGCATGTGCTCAACAACAACTCAAGGAAGAACAAGAGCTACATAGACAAGAGAATAAGTTGCAGCAATAATAAGTACAACAATGGGCGCAACATGCACTCATGGATGAAACTGCGCCTGTACAAGTTAAAGATCCATCCCAACAACTGGCGGGGAGCAGACATGGTGAGCAGTGTTGTTGATCACATGCAAGGGAATTCAACAATATGCATGTCATTGTGCACACACATGCAATCCCACCCATTCAGCACACTCATCGAGGCAAAGACAAGAAGCAAGTCCAACTGGAGTTGAACATGTAGTTGACAGTTGATGTGCGTGACCACCAACACACACGGAAGATCAACACGAACACTATGCATCAGTGTGTTGCTAGTTCGGCCGCAGCTAAGAAGATCATGTGCATGTTAGTAGATGAGTTGGATGGAGGAGCCACACTAATGCACCCGTATGCAATAGAGGCAAGAGCTTGCTTTAGTAACATGTCACCATGGAGCGCATGCACACCATCACGGACGACCAAGCTTGGCATCAGCTCACCACCTTCACTATCACAAGCATGCCAAAGAGTTGGTCTCACCACAACGGACCAAGTGTCAGTGGTGTTTTGCATGGCTTGCTCAAGCCATTTTGTCTCACATGGGCACATGTGCATTGTAATGTAATGTCTTGTCAAGTGGAAGTTCAAGTGTCGATAGTTGGATGTAACAACCATAGAGTAGATGAAGAGTCATGAGGGTAGTTGAACTATCACAAAGGGGAATGTCAAGGGTCACCCCACCCTTTGCTATAAATACAACCTCATAACTCATTATAAAGGCTTTTGGTCAGCCAAGCTTTCGATAAGACTATCTTGGAGAGAGTTTGGACAGTATTGCAACGGGCCTTGGCTTCTCCACTGCGCAGAGCCAGTACATCTCTTTGGAGGAGTAGGCGATTGTGGCTGTAACGTTCCGCTGTCAAAACTAGTAGTTGGACATGGAGATATTGTATGAGTGGAACTTACACTTCTTAATATAACAAAAGCCAACATGTTTCATGCATATGTTGTATTGTATTCTATGCTATCTTGTTTACTCTAAATGATATATGTATTTGTTTCCTTACGCATGCCTGTATAACTATCTGTGTATGTATGTATGAATATTTACGAAATGTGTTGTTGGTTTAACAATCACTTTGGATTGCTTGCTAACTTGCCTTCCATGTTGTGATGTATCTTTGCTCATGTGTTCCCTTCTTAACTGCATGCTATCACAGGTTTCCAAGGGGCGCACTCATCTCAATCCTCATGTGTTAGAACCTCTCATGCACCTTCCTTGGCTCTCTGTAGCTGTCACACCCTTGCTACCAATAGAATTATCTTACTTGCCTATCTGTGAAATCGTGGTTAAGGCATTACCTACGACCCACTACTGGGACTCCTACACCAAACAGTCTGAGGTCTAATTGGTACTTCTTACCGCGGAGATCCCCTGACATGTTGGCGGGTCTAGCACCATCAACACATCCCAATATTAAAATTGACCATAACTTAAGTTCAATTTAATTTAAGAAAAAAAATATAAATAAGTTCAAAAAATTTACATAAAATTTAGAGTTAAATAAAAAAATTGCTTTTTGCATATTATTATCATTAAGATGTTTTTAGAAAGATAATGTTATATGTTTTTATGAATTAAAGTTATTATTTTTAAAATAACAATTTAAGTTGGATGTTATTACGAGGAGGGATGTTTTTTAAAAATAGTGATATATGTTTTTATATTTAAAGTTTTTAAAATATAATTTATTATAAGTAGTTTTTTGTAATTTAGAATTATATATATATAGAAGCGACATGTAACTACTAGTGTGCTCTGGGTTTTACAACTTGTTCTCCTCTTCGTAAATCAATTCATAATTGGGGGATTTGAACCTTGAATCTCCCAGTTTTCACAGATTTCACATTACTTCTATTGCTAATTGAGCTGCGACTTTCTGAGTTCTACGACTTGTTCTCCTCTTCGTAAATCAATTCATATTCGAGGGATTTGAACCTTGAATCTCCCAATTTTCATAGATTTTGCATTACTTCGATTGCTAATTGAGCTACCCCTTAGACTAATCATCAATTGAGTTATCCCCTCAAACTAAAAATTTATGGTAATTATCTATTTTTTTTCAGCATAAAATCATGGTAGGCCCCAGAGACCACGAGAAATATATTTTAAATTTTAATATTTTGTGTTTTTTTAAATATTTATGTTTATTTTAAATAAAATATAATTAATTGTCACTTTTGTAATTAATTTAAATATATTATTTATTAAATATATTATTATTAATTATTAATTTTATTTTTAAAAATCAAATAGATAAATTAATATTAAAAAATAGGGTTGAAAATCAAATAATTAAAGTGATGCTTTTTTTTTAATTTAAAAAAAAAATAATGTGTGTGTTTTTTTAATGTGGTTCATTGTACTAATATGGTACAATTATGTCTACGAACAACATTTACCTGCCATTCAGAGGAAGGTTCACAACACAAGATTTGAACGGTGGAGGAAGACACTGGGGAAGGGAAGGAAGACAACAGAGTGTCACCATCCCAAGGTTTACAACACAAGATTCGAACTTGTGGGGGAGGAAGACAATAGATCGTCCCCACCACACAACCTACCATCTTGGCTAAATAAATAATGGTTTTATTTTCAATTTCAAAATATATAATTTTTGAATTAACATTTTAAAAAAAATTGTATTTTTAACTTTATTATATAAATATTTGATATTTTAAGCTAGATTAGAAATTCTATTAATTAATTAAAATGTCAAAACACATATATTGAGTTCTTTTTTTTGTTGCCAAGACACATGGGAAACCCAACCAATTTACAAATAAAATGAGTAGTCCAGCCATATAGTTTAAGCTAAGTTCTAAATAAACAATAACAAAAGTATCATAAAAATCCATAGTGTATCTATTCTACCTATCCTTGTAATAACTAATAGGCTCTATTTAGTTATGCCAAAAAACAATAAATTTAATCATATAAAACTAATCTATAACATGGAGATTAACACCAACGTTTATCTAAGGGTTTGCACACCCTGCAATTGAGGGTCTCAGACCTTGAGAAGAAGAGGTTGCTAGTTTTACCTTTCTGTTCTTCAATTGAAGCATGACCTCATCCAGTTGGGGAACCCCCTCTCTTGCTTCATATGTATCCCATAAGATATTTCCTATATTGTCTTGGTGTTCCAATAAGGCTCTATTGTTTTCCAGTGTTTTGTGTCTCTTACTAGCGAGTTACCAACATTTGGCACCTAATTTCCTATCTCATGATTAATATCCAAGTCATGCATGGTAGGTGGATTTCTTCTTCAACAATAGAAATATATTCACATATATTTGGAGGGGTTTATTTGCAATATATATCTATTGCCTCTTGTACAACTTCTTGAACCAACGAGCCATACACCTTGTACTACCCCTACTACCTCTACTTCGACCACCACAGCCTCCACATATCCATCACTTGGTACTCGAACATGGATTTAAGACTAGCTTTAGGGAAAACAGATTGAAGCATAGTCTAGATGAACACTAATTAATAGACAGGGGAGGAATGGAGAAATTGCTCACAAAGGAGGGGAAAACCCAATGCAAGAAAAAGGGGTCATGAAATGAAAATGAGACATCATGGTAAGGAATAAACACAATTGGACAATAATTAATATCTTTAATTAAGAAAGAAGACCCAACACATTTGATTGTCAATAAAAGAAAATCATAATAAAACTTTTCTAAGAAATAGTCCAAAAGTCATAGACCCAATTCAACCCAAACAAAATCCCCTAACTTATAAAAAGGGGAACCGAGCTTACCATGATCAAACTCTTTAACCTAAAACAAAAACCCTACATACTTATCAACTAAACTACCACATACATTATCATTTACAAAATAATTAACAAAAACTACATTGATCTTAACAAACAGAAAAATAAATTATAAAATTTATACACCATAAAAATTGTAAATATTCTTCAACAAGAATTGATATTCCTGTAAAATCACCAATCTACCATATTCATCATAAATTGTAGCTCCATAATAACATCATAATACATTATTTCCCTTGGTAAACTTATATAACATGAGGACATTGGCATTCGTATGGTGGTGATCTTATCATCAGCATCTTACTGGGAAACAAATACAATTCTTTACATATTATTAAATCCCTTATGCTGGGAGCGTTTGGTATTTACCTATTGTTACTATGTCAAATTATTACCTTTCCTAGCTTTGTCGCTTAATTAGCTTAGTTGAAGAATCTATTAATATGAGTTACCATTTTTCCTTTTTAAATACTATTTTTAACCGCAAGACATCATAACTCGCAACTATTTTTGAAATTTACTTAGCAACAAAATGATGATTTGTAGGAATTTTGGTTAACTTTTATTTATATTTTTTATTGTTATTTACTTATATTTATTAAATAAATATATTTTTTTATTAAGAATTTGTCATTTATGCAAGAAATAATACTTGAAATTAGTGTGAACAACACTTTATTAATATTAAATAAAAATATATTTATGAAATGATTTAAATAGATTTAATATATAATATAAATATAAAATTATTAAAAAAAATAGAATACATTCTCAATTAATTTTTGGATTTTTTTTAGAGTTGTAATTGAATTATTTTTATTTTGTTTAATTTAGTTAAAATCTAATGATATAATTTTTTATAAAATGATAAATTTTATGTTTCTATGTCTAAGTGTTTTGAATTTTTTTGAAACATTTAAATTATGTACATTATATAATTCAAATTTACAATTTCAATAAATTTTCATTAAATTTTAAGAAAAATTAATACAAAATATACTTTGAAAAATACCAAGTCATAAAAAATTATATTACATAACTTTTAATTACATATTTTTAAAATGTTGAGTTTTCTTATTTATTTTTATTTTTAGATTTTATAAATGTTGAACATCCATCATCTATCCAAAAAAATTGAATACAGTGATATGGGTGCCCATCCTACTTAAACAACAATGAGGAATATCCTAAAATCATGTCACCTTTGAACATTAAATATTGTGATTCCTACTCGACCCACCATTATATTTTAACAAAAATATTCAAATAAGTAATATAGATTAAAAAGAATGAGAAAAGTATATTAACATTAGATTTGACATTGAATGTAATTGTAACATGTTTATAATATATTTGCAAGAATGGTAATAATTTGCCCTTTCCAAAGATGAAACATTGTGAAAAATAAGTCAAAAGGGTATTTGCATTCACTGTGGATATTTTGTCAATAAAAAATTCTATTAAGATTTTGTTAGGGTGGTTTGGGTAAACTTGACTTTGTCAAGTTACATGTGGTTTTCGAGTTACATGTTTATCAAAATCCATGGTTTTTTGAGCTACATGTTTATCAAAACCTATGGTTTTGCCTATAGTATTCATTTCGAATGTAGCCTTTTTAAATATGGAAAGGCTCCAAGTAAAATTGTCCTTCTTGATCAATGGGATCCCAACAATGGTGTTTTTAGACAACACCACTTCTCTCGATGTTTAGTGATCCTATTAGATTTTGGATGAGACTTTCTTATAGGTCATTTTTTCAATTGAGAGTTAATTAATTTCTTAGGTGACAGTTTATTAAACTCTGGTCTATGAATTTGAATGTTATGTTGTTTCAATTATGAGTTTAAAGTTTATATTTGGAGTTGAATTTTAAGTAAGGAGTTTAAGAATTTTAGATTGAAATTTAAAAAAAAAAATAGATCAAGAGTATAAGTTAAGAATTCGCATTGGCCAATGCTCTTAAGCAAAAAGTTGTTGCCACAAATTTTTCCAAGTATCTCTTGACAAAAGTGTAACCCATTTTAATGGACAAGTAGAGGTATTCTTCTTTGATGCTTCAATTTTTTAGGATGTAGACAAATGTGACTACTTATACTCTTGTTATATAGGCCAAGGGTATTTCTTAAGGATTTAAATATTTTCCTATATATAGTATTGTAGGAGACTACTTTGGTTTGAAAATTTATACTTATAGAATGTAGACGAATATTCAATAATAACATGTAATTTACTCTTAGAATTGGTTATTTTTTGTGAATATCACCCATTTAATCATATATATGTAAAAAATTAGAGAATTTGTAACCAAATTAGCGAAAGAAAATGTCCAAAAAATAGTCAATTTGCGAAATTTCACCTCTAAATTTTTCCCGATATAGGTATTACAACTCTTTTGCATTACTTTGACCTAGATTTTGACAATCGTCACTATTGAATGTCATTGCTCTTTATCTTTGAATATTTAATATATCGATTGAAAATTTATAGAGGAAGCTCACACATTTTATGTATACTTGGATTTTACTAAGAGAATTGCTTTCTCTCAAATTTGATTATTCTTTTAAAAATGATTGATTTTGATTAACTTAGTGGTAATCTTCCCTTCTCATGTATGTGAATATTACCATGAAATGTAAACTTATAATCATAACATATATTCTTTGCTAAAATGTCATGACTTACGAGAATTTGCTCCATCAATTGCACTTACCCATGTTTGCATAAAGACTTTCTTCTATGAGAATGATAACCTGCTAGGGGTGAAACATGTATATGAGGTATTTGAAGGTTATGGAAAACTCTTGCTTACCATCAAACCAAGGCCTTGCCTAATAAACTTCATTATTATTATTGTACTTATCTTTAGATTGAGAACATTTTTGTTATTTCTCTAAGCTATATAACAACCAAGTTACTATAGCTTTCATTCTCATCTTAGCTAGTTTACCATCTCTTTTATTACTAAAGATGAAGATGAACCTTCACATTTGTTAATTTTAGGTATGTTCTATGCTAGAGAAATTTATTTAAATTTCTTTTCCAGATTAGTAATCACATCATCATAAAGTAAATTGCAGATAGAACATAAATATAAATCGCAGAAGACAAGCCAAGACAAGAGGACACAAGATGTGGCGCTAGCCAAGGACAAACCCCAATGTGGGGAAACCCTTGATCAATTCTTCTTTTATGTTCTTCAAAGTTGAGCAGAGAGAGAGAGAGAGAGAGAGATAGTACATTTACAATAGAAGTCAAAACTTTGACTTTTGATATTGGCAAAGATCAGTTGAAGACATGTTGCTTCAACTGATTCTCTAAGGTGACTCCTTCCTATCATAGTACTACATCTCGTCCATTTGCCGCACCTTACCGTGTAGCACCATGCTGCTCCATCACAGTGCTGAACCTCGATGACTGAGCTACTCTCATCTTCATGCTGCTCATCGTGCTGCATCTTCCATGGTCTCATTCATCATCAAACTGTCCATGCTTATGATTACATTCATTATGATGATGTCCATGCTCCATGTATCATTGTGTTGCCTATGCACATGTTCTCATAAATCATGCTTCCCATACATCATGCTACCCATATACGTCATGATGCCCATATATCTCATGATGTTGTCCATATTCATCATGTTTCCCATATATCTCATGATGTTGTCCATATTCATCATGTTGCCCATATACATCATGCTACCCATATTCATCATGCTTCCCATATATCTAATGAATCATGCTGCCTATACATCATGTTGTTGTCCATATTCATCATGCTGACCTTGCTAATGTGCCCATCATGCAACTGTCCTTTTGTTGCTTCATCATGCTGCAACATAGTCCTTCTATTGTTTTATTATACAACCATATGCATATCAGCCTTAGCTGCTTGCTATGAATTGCAGCCTAGCAAAGTAGCTAGGCTATAGTTCTAGAATCCTCCACACAATCCCATTATTTGCTGCGTATAGGATTTATTGTTCTCCTTGAATAACGAATCAAGGTTGTGTATAAGGTGCCTTTATTGATAGAGTTAAGGGCTGCTTGGATAGTGTATTATGCCTCCATTTATGACTGTATTAAGGGTTGTTCCTATTGACTGCATATAACAACATATAAGAGTCTTCATAAACAACGTATTACTATTTCATTGACCAGTGTATATGTGTTTCCATGAAGAAAGTATCTATGTCTCATTAACCAGCGTATACACAGCGTATCTATTGCTCCATGAACTGCATATGGGACAGCGTGTAAGGAGTCTCTAAGCCTTGCTTATATGTGGCAGGGCTCCTTCTAACTGCGGCTTTACCATGAACAACGTATAACTATATATTGTGTATATGACTGCATGTTAGGGTATGACAACGGTATTATGACTGCGTTCCATCCACGCCATTGTATGAATATTGTTAGGGCCATACACGTATAAGCCAACGCATGACTGCATTCCATCCATGCTATGTTCCTTCCCTTACATCGTATGATTTGCTGTGTATATTTCTAGGGCCATCCATGTATAAGCTAGGGCATGACTGTGTTTCATCCACAATGTGTTTCTTCCCTTACATCGTATGATTTGCTGCGTATATTGCTAGGGCCATCCACGTATAAGTTAGGGCATCATTCAATGTATCTTCTTGTGTGTCTCTCCTTCACCAAAAACCCAAGACATAGTGAGGAGGAGATCACATGAAGAGTGTGTCACTAATGACTCCAAATCCTCTCTTATTTATACTAAAAAATGTAGAGGTTGAATAGACACGTCGGTTGGGATTTGGAGCCTACATAAGATGCTGTCCGACTTAACAATTTGTCCATAACATAAATAAATTCACAACTTCATAAATACTTATCAGAATCAGATGATATTTAGATCAATCCTACACCTCTTAATGAGAGGGATCCAATAAAAATATAAGCTGCCATAAATAAGCTAACCCACATGGAGTTTGGCCCTAGTTGCCAATTTTAACACTCCCTCTCAACTAGGGAGAACTCCATCCGCTGATCCATATGTCCGACTGTACTATCTCCACCATCAGTGCCCTGCACTGCTTTGCCCAGCTCTGCTTAGCTCTACTCCGCTCTTCTTAGCTTTGCTGGCTCTATTGGCTCTACTTTGCTTTGCTCAACTATGTTGGATCTGCTCTGCTCTGCTCAACTTAGCTTTGCTTAACTATGAAGAAGAAGAATTGATCGAGAATGAGTCATACCATTCTCCACTGACTTGAAGTCGATCTCAGAGTGCGTACCACTGGTCCCAAACCAGTCTCAACTGACCCAAAGTCAGCATCATAGTGGGTACCACTCCTACCACTGGTCCCAAACCAATATCATCAGTCTCAGAGTGTATACCACTAGTCCCAGACCAGTCTCAATCGACTCGAAGTCAGCATCATAGTATGTACCACTCTCACTGGTCCCAGACCATTTATCCACTTACCCGAAGTTAGTCTCAGAGTATGTACTACTAGTCCCAGACCAGTCTCAATAGACCCGAAGTCAGTGTCATAGTAAGTACAGCTCCTACCACTAGTCTTAGACCAGTACTTATTGATCCCAAACCAATGAAGGTTATCCTAGCATAGGGAGTACAATATATACAACGATGCGTCCATCGGTACTACTATGGTCCCTATCCTCATTTCCCTGCTCATTGATAAGATGAGAGGTACTTCCCATGTGTCCCAAACTGCATGGGTAGGATGCCTCGACAGGAGAACTTAATCAATCCTGTCCTCACAGGAGAACTTATCATCCTGCTACACACTTGCCATGGAGAACACATCATCCAAGCCTCATAGGAGGGCTAATCATCCTGGTACATAATTGTCATGGAGAACACATCAGCCAGACCTCACAGGAGAACTAATCATCCTGCCACATAATCGTCATGGAGAACACATCATCCAGACCTCACAGGAGAACTAATCATCCTACTACACAAGAGAGCAAATAATCTTGTCCATGGGAGAGCGAATCATCCTGTCTAGTGCGCACCACCAGGGGAGGGTGAGTCACCTTGTGGTCTTATGTTGCTCCAGTAAGAACTGCAAGCCCCCAAATCTCCTAGAGATAAATATATACAACATGAAGGACCCTTTTACAAGGGTCTCTTGACGCCTCCAAGTCGTTCGGAAAATCACAAATTTGATCTTGCCTCATGGCTTTGTCAAAATGTCAGCGACTTGTACATCAGTCTCAATGCGATGGAGCCTCCTTGCTCATTGATTTACCATATCCCAAATAAGTTAGTATCTGATGTCTATCTGTTGGAGCAATCATCGAATACAGGATTCCTCAATAAGCGAATCCCACCTCTGGTTGTCACAGAGAATCACAATGGTATTCATCATGTGTACAAACAACTCACTAAAGAACTTTTGTAACCAGACTGCCTCACAGGTAGCCATGCTAGCAGTAATATACTCTACCTCGGCGGTGCTCAAAGCCACCAACTTCTGCTTCCTGCTCATCCAGGATATCGAAGTAGATCCGAGGGAGAACCAACACTGAGAAGTGCTCTAGTGATCCTTCACACTGTCTGCCCACTCAGCATTTGAAATATTCTAGGCAGTGTATCTCAATACATGAGAGATTGTGCCCTAAAGATATCTTAGAAGATTCTAGGCACCAATTCGGTGAAGCTCAACCAAATATGAGCTCACCATGCTAACTACAACACATATGTCTGGATGGAGGTTCACCAAGAACATCAACACGAATGAGTTTATGAAACTCAAAGGCATTTCCCAAATCTGGTCCGACATCACTACCATATAACTTTTGAAAGTTAAGATCCTTGAGGTAGTCACAGGTTTGCAGTTTATCTTTCCACATCCGGAATCCAACTCCCTCTGTCTTCTACAAATGAGAGGGTCTGCACCTGTCAGACATAGGTGCCGGTATGAGAGGTCTATCATCCACAACCTTCAAGTAATGGTTTGGATCGATTTCATTCCTAGTGAATCTCAGCTTCATTAGACAGTTGTTGATCCTCTCATACTATGCTCGGGGTGATTTGCTTCAAGCCATAGAGGGCTTTCTACCACCTACATACATGAGATTCTTGATCATGAATCTCAAATTCCTCGGGTTGTTCCAAACCTGTGGACCTGTGAAATGAGGGGAATGGTCCCCTTATAATATTTTCCTTCAGTGCATCTCAGACATGTACCTTCATGCTCCTTTTGAATTCAGGCATCCCAGTCACCATCTGACTAATAGACCTCCGGTGCTGAGTCAATGGTCATGGTCCCCGTGGACTTGATACAACCCTGAACTTAAAGACATCTTTGAAAAATCTATTTTCAAACATGTACCTTTCCATCGATGAGTGCCACCTTGAAACCTTAAACTTCCATTTCCAAGATGGACACCAGGTTCTTCTTGCGATCAAGTACATAAAAGTGATTATGGGGTTCCTTGCTTTCTTTGAAGAGTCGACCATTTCCTTGATGACTTGCATTACCAGTCATTCCTTTGATCATTGAAGATGTCTCTGGAATGATTGTTATCTTCATCAAGATATGTGTCTCTGCCATTTGAATTCTCCTTCGCATAATGGCCAAACTTATTGCAACCAAGACATCCACCTTTCCTTTCACGCTTCGATCCGAACTTCCCAATGAAGTGATATTTAGATGGGCCATCAGAAAATTCCGCTATGCCATCCTGATAATATGCTCTGCTTCAACTTCACCCTTTGTGAACTTAGAAGAGAGATGTGGAACCCATTGATCCTTGTCCCTATTGTCTTTGGTGATTTCTCTTTCAATCTTGCTTGGGCATTGTCTTCACCTCAGCTCAGATACCATGTTAATTTTAGGTATGTTCTATGCTAGAGCAATTTACTTAAATTTCTTTTCCAGATTAGCAATCACATCAGCATAAATTAAACTGCAGATAGAACATAAATATAAATCGCAGAAGACAAGTCAATACAAGAGGACACAAGATGTGGCACTAGCCAGGGACAAACCCCAATGTGGGGAAACCTTTGATCAATTCTTCTTTTATGTTCTTCAAAGTTGAGCAGAGAAAGAGGGAGAGAGAGATAGTACATTTACAATAGAAGTCAACACTTTGAATTTTGATATCGGCAGAGATCAGCTGAAGACATATTGCTTCAACTAATTTTCTAAGGTGACTCCTTCACCTATCATAGTATTGCATCTCGTCCATTTGCCACACCTTACCGTGTAGCACCATGTTGCCCCATCACAGTGCTGGACCTAGATGACTAAGCTGCTCTCATCTTCATGCTGCTCATCATGCTGAATCTTCCATGGTCTCATTCATCATCAAGCTGCCCATGCTTATGATTACATTCATTATGATGTTGTCCATGCTCCATGTATCATTGTGTTGCCTATGCACATGATCTCATAAATCATGCTACCCATACATCATGCTACCCATATTTCTCATGATGTTGTCCATATTCATCATGCTTCCCATATACATCATGCTGCCCATATTCATCATGCTGCCCATACATCATGTTGCTGTCCATATTCATCATGTTGACCTTGCTAATGTGCCCATCATGCAGCTGTCCTTCTGTTGCTTCATCATGCTGCAACATAGTCCTTCTGTTGTTTTATTATACAACCATATGCATATTAGCCTTAGCTACTTGCTATGTGTTATCTGGAAATCTAGTGTCCATTCAGAGCTGTTAGTCCCACTAAGACGGGTAGTTATCTTAGAAAAAAACAAACTAAAGTTACTTGCATTTTCCTTTATGAGAAGTAGAAAGGAGAGAAGAAAAGAGTACCAACCTCAGTCTTTCGCTTGGCTCCTTGCTTGTTTCCTCTCCCCTCTGACAGATCTTTGCCACTCCTCCCTTGCTTGCCCCGCTTCAAAGAGCACCTGTAAATTCAAAGTAGCATGATACCATCAAAGCACAAAGATCTACAATCATAAACAATATAGGACCAGATATATATTGACCACACGAATGCATATATCAACTCAAACATACAAGAATGTGGAGGAAAACTTAAATAGCTTTATTGATAGAAAGAATAGAAGCGGGGATTACAACCCATTGATCTGACCCAACGTCATCCTCCCAACATGAAAGCCCTTCTTCACCTCATGAAAATCTTAGATCACCCAACTCTATGATGTTCCACAAAGAAACTAACATCACTTCCTTACAAAATACCAGATTCAAGCCTTTGGATATTTGGATGAGGGATCCATATATAGATGTTTGCAGGGGGGTGAGTCAGCTTCTGGGATTTTGATTAGTGTCCTCTCTCTGATAGTTCTTGATTCCACTTGGAGATTCATGATCTCTTACTCATCCCTGGGCGAAT
>APFE031086961.1:55681-66371 GCA_000404065.3 Pinus taeda
ATCAGATCTTAGCTGAATGGTTTGTAAAATCTTTACTGCCCAAGATCACTGAGGATGTAGCTAAGGCCGGAGTAGTTACTGAGGAGCAAGTAATTGCTCAAGCACAGTACCTTGACTTAGTTTATACTCAGTCAGGTATGTTACACTAGAAGATCCTCGATCTACCCAAACAAAATCAAATCGCTACTGCTCCTTCAGGGTCTCATGCCACTGATGGTATGACTGGTACGGTTAATACCAAAAGTAAGAAGAAGTCTTCCAAGAATTCTTCTCCTATCATAACCTTGCGAGATTCCCCGACAGGAGAGTCTTCCGCAGAACTTTCCGCCGATATTCACGTTGTAGAGTCATCTACAGCTAAATCAAAAAACGGTGGCAAGAAGAAAGGGAAGAAGAAGAATAAAACAGATAAGGATTCAAACGAGCCCAAAAAAGCGGAACCAACTGATGAAAAATGCAAACATTGTTATCCGTGTCTCATCTGCGATGAAAACATTGTACGAGAGACTGCCCTCATCCTGCAGAGGTTGTAAAAATTGTCAAAGGTTCCCAAACTCCTACTGTCTTGAAGGATCCTTTTCCAGCTCAAGACAGTAAGATGATAGGTTCGTCCTCCAGTGCCAATGATGAACCCATATTGATGATGTCCCATGTTAGGATGGCGACTCGAATGCAAGATTATGGCAGTAAAATTCTTGTTGATGGTAAAGAAGCAGAATCTTCTCATTCAAACCCATCAACCTCAGCTCTCGGTTCCGATCCACTACAGATCGAGAAACCTAATCTAGACTTAGTAATCAAACTGCCCGATTCTGATTCCGAGTTAATCTTGGGAAATATTTCTTGAACTATTCCCCTTGACATTTTAGTTAAGCCTGGAATTGTTGAAAACGTTCATATAGGTGCCTCTTGTATGGAAGATGAAATTCAAACATATAAGG
The DNA here is from genome assembly GCA_000404065.3 of Pinus taeda. Lineage (NCBI taxonomy): Eukaryota > Viridiplantae > Streptophyta > Pinopsida > Pinales > Pinaceae > Pinus > Pinus taeda. The sequence goes on from APFE031086961.1 coordinate 56,623, forward strand.
CCCTATTTCAAGAATTCCACGATGTGTTTGCCTAGTCATATGAGGAAATGCCAGGAATTGACCCAGCAATTGTAGTTCATGAAATCAAAACTTACCCGGACGCTAAACCCGTTCGGCAACGTTTGCGTCAGGTTCACCCAAGAAAAGTTGTTGCAATTAAAGCAGAAGTTGAAAAATTACTCAAAGCAGGTTTCATTTATCCGATCCTGTTAACGGATTGGGTATCAAATATTGTTCTTGTTAACAAAAAGCAAGGAACAATAAGAATATGTATCGACTATAGGGACATTAATCGAGCATGTCCAAAGGACAATTACCCTACTCCCTATATCGATCAAATCATTGACGATTGTGCTGGCAGTGAAATTTTCTCCTTTATGGATGGCTTTTCTGGATACAATCAAATCAATATTCTAACTATTGATCAACCAAAAATGGCATTCATTTGTCCATGGGGGACATTTGCTTATTGCAAATTACCTTTTGGGCTCAAGAACACCGGGGCAATTTTTCAACGGGCCATGTCTTATGCTTTTCATGACATTAAGCACATTGTGCAACCCTATCTCGATGACTTTCCTGCTCATTCATTACATCGAGCTGACCATCTCATCCATTTAAGAGCAATCTTTATGAGGTGTAGGCATTATCGGATTAGGTTGAATCACCACAAGTGTGTGTTCTGTATTGAAACGGGTCGGTTACTGGGGTTTGTTGTTTCGAAAGCTGGCATTCGCGTCGATCCCTCAAAGGTTGAAGGCATTATCAGATTGCCTCCTCCTTCGAGTCTTTGCCAACTCCAAAGTTTGCAAGGGAAAGCAAACTTTTTACATCGATTCATCCCTAACTACGCCGAGATCACAAAGGGTTTTACTCGGTTGTTGAAGCAGAATACTTCATTCTTTTGGGACGAGATAGCTGAGAAATCTTTTGATGCGTAAAACACGCGTTGACCCATGCACCGCTGTTGCATCCTCCCAACTACAACCAAGACTACTTCTTGTATCTCACCGCTTCCTATTCCACCATCGGGATGGTGTTAGTTCAGGAAGATGAATTCGGTACTAAACATGTGATATATTACCTTAGTCACACGTCAAATCCAATTGAGCTAAAATACTCACATGCGGAGAAATTGGCATTGGCAGCGGTTCAAGGTGTCCAACATTTTCGTCATTACATTTTACTACGTAAGACTACAATTATTTCTGATTGCAACCTTATGATCTATATTTTGACCAAGCAATTGTTGGGGGGCAAGTCCTCCAAATGGATTTTTATCCTGTAGGAGTTCGACTTGGAATTTGAGAAGTCTAAGTCAAAGAAATCTTTAGTTTTTGTGGAATTAATGTGTGACTTCCCGCGTGCTGACATGGAAACTGTGGCGGAGGAACCCATTGCGGACGAATCCTTGTTTCTAATCAGCACTTTAGATTCGTGATACGGGGATATCATCATTTATCTCCAAACCCAAACCTTTCAGCCAGATATTTCATGATCAGACCATCGAAAAATACGATTCCAGTCCCAACAATTCAAAATTACTGGAGATACTCTTTATCATTATGGGGCGGACTCTGTTTTTCGATGTTGTTTGACTCATGAGGAAGATGAAAGGGTTCTCAATGACTGTCACTCTGGAGCGTGTGGCGGTCATATGTCTGGGTATGCCACTGCCCAAAAGATATTGCACACTGGCTATTTCTGGCTGTCTATGTTTAAAGATTGTATTATTGCGGTCCGAAAATGCCACAACTGCCAAATTTTTGATCAAAAGATGCGCGCTCCACCTGCTCCTCTTCACCCTATCATTGCCGTTGGTCCTTTTGCCAAATGGGGTATTGATTTTATTACATGTAACCCTCACTCAGCCGAGGGGCATGCATATATTATCCTTGTGGTAGATTATTTTACCAAGTGGGCGGAGGTGATGCCTACATTTGAGGCAGATGGCAAAACAGCTGCGATTTTCATATTCAATCATATCATTACTAGGTTTGGTGTTCCACAAGCGATTATCACTGATCATGGGCGTCATTTTCGAAACGTTATCATGACTGAACTTACAGACCAACTTGGCTTGCATCATGACAGTTCAACTCCTTATTATCCACAAGCTAATGGCCTGGTTGAAGCCATCAACAAAGTTCTCGTCATCATGATCCGACGAATCATTGGGATTCATCGGTCGAATTGACACAACATGCTATTTTCAGCCTTGTGGGCGTATTGAACCTCAGTTAAAACATCAACAGGGTTCACTCCTTTCCAACCAGTTTATGGTTTGGAAGCTGTGTTACGTATTGAGTGCGAAATCCCGTCATTTCGAATGGCCATTGAGTTACTTCTAGCCACTTCCGAAGAGGAAAGACGTTTGTTATACTTGGCTCAACTAGATGAGAATCACCGCAATGCTGCATTAGCGATCGAATCTCATGCCAAACGTATTAAAGCTCAGTATGATCGAAATGTGACCCCTAGAAATTTTTCGGAAGGAGATCTAGTCTTATTGTATGATCAAGCAAATGATAAATTAGGTGCTGGAAAATTCGTGCCTATGTGGCAGGTCCCCTATGTTGTCAAGCGAAAGCTAGCGAAAGGGGCCTATGAATTGGTAGACTTTGACGGGGTCTCTTTAGGTAAACCCAGAAATGGTCTTTACCTGAAGAGGTATTATGCTTAAAAACAAGTGTGGAGATTTTTTAGTTAGGTTAGTTTTTCCTTCTAGCTGGTGTGTTTTAGATTTAAAAGTGTACTTAGCTTAGAGACTGAGTTTTTCGTCGTTATTCCTGCTTATCTTAGTTTTACGTTTGATGTCGCATATGTTGACGCCTATCCAAACATACATTGGTTTCACTGATGGTGCTTGTCGTAGTACACAGAATATTTCTTCCGCAGCTTGGGTTATCTATTCGCCCTCTGACGAGTTGGTATCTATGCATGGGGTAAGCCTCGGTCAAACAACGAACAACATTGCAGAGTATAGTGCAGTGGTGGAGTTATTATCTGAATCTATTTCATTTGGGAATCGGAGTTTGATAGTGAGGTTAGATTCTGAACTCGTTGTATTACAGCTTAATAGAGTATACGCCATTAGAAATCCAGTTTTATTAAGATTATTTTTTAGAGTGCGTCTCTTGGAACGTGAATTTGACTATATTGAATATCAGCATATTCCAAAATCTTTAAATACATTAGCAGATGCAATTGCTTCTCGAATGTTAAGTAGACATGTGCAATAATCATACATACAAGTAAATTTAAAAACATTCCATAACATGTTTAACAAGACAAGCTGGTAATAACGATATCATATATATAGGAGTGTGTCAAAACAATACATCGTCCTCGATCATAGGTTGAAAAAAACCTTATGATCGGCAAAAATGATAAGTACAAAAAAACAAAAATGTCACTATGTGACTACAATAGGCGATCATCCCATCACTGGTGATGATCTCGATACGAAACCACTGCACGGGCCACCTTACAAAGGAACCTCCTAAAAGGTCCTGGGACTCCAATCACGTAACGCTAAAGTCGATGAGGGATGTCATCTATACTAGTCTCGGGCATGTCCCCTGTCAGGTGCTCTAAATGGCTCTCCAACTCGGCTAAGGTCTCTGCTGATTCGTCCTATGGGGCTGGAGCCAGTGCAACTGGTTGTTTCCTCTCATAAGGTCGGAGAGCGGCTGGTCGCCGTGGGCCCACATTTGCATTTGAAACTTTTTACTATCAATTTTGGGACGATATAAAAACAAAAAAAATTAAAATTAGGAAAATGTTGAAAATGATTTTACCTGCATCATCCCATTGCTCTCTTGGCGGAAGAGCCATGTCTGGGTCCCCACGAAAATCAACCCCAGCATAAGGAAAGTCCTGGATAGCAAAAACCTGGTTTTCCAATCATTGGAAATACTCAGGTTTGAACCGAACGACCTCGGTCCGCTCATTAGGATGACGGGCCGTAACTGCAATCCATCGCATCAGTTTGGGCTCTCGAGGAAGCCCAACTCCAACAGTAAGGTGCTGTGGGATCAGCATCCTAACCCTCTCCAGGCCAAAACTCACAACTATAGCCCCATAAACAAAGGTCTTTAGCTGTCCATTTTTGGCCCTGGTTAGTTGGCCCTTCACATTGGCCAACACAGCATCGCACGAGTTGAAAATGGTGCCTTGAAAGCAATCAACTGTCATCCGCATCTGGGATCCGGTGGCAACGTGTAGCGCTGCGCTGCCGCAGAGTCTGGTAACTGTGAATGCTATGACCATGAGTTCAGGAAGGGATATGGTTTTGATATCTATCCCTTTGTCCCGGTAATGGACATTTCAAAACTCTAGGCAGAGGCTCTCGACAGATTGGCCACCTGCCCTGGGCCCAAATAGAGTCAAATGTTCACCCCTCCTGGGCAAACCAGTCAAGAAGTATATGTTAGCTGGCTCGATTTCGAGCTGGTTTCCTCCAATAAAGAAACACTGGTCCTATATGCTCCATCTATCAACCAGCCACTGCAAAAAGTCCACCTGGGCCCCTCATGCCAGGTATGGCCCAGAACTTGTACAAGTCGCATGCCTTCAATGCATCGATTGAAGGTTGATGATTCATCGCGGCGAGGTCCACATCCTCGTGCTCCCGTTCTCACCAATCAAGCATGATGGATATCCTACAATCAAGTAAAAAGGTGAATTAGAACATGAAAAATTGATTTCATTGGGTATTTTTTGAGTTAGTTAGGTTTTTGTAAACCTATGCGCGGGGTATGCACCCCCTTTTTAGGGACAGTGCGTGGGGTCCGCACCTTGCCTTCACAGCAGGTGCGTACCCCGACCTTTTTTTCCATTGCAAAAAAGTTGGGGTACGCAGGTCCCCTGTGGTGAACCTGCGGGCCCCCGTGCGCGGGTTTCTAAACCTAAAAAACCTCCTAAAAGCATAATCTAAGCCCTAAAAAACAAATTCAAACGGACAAAAATGAAGAGTAGGATGATGTGGATTACCTGGAGGAGACGGCGTTCGATTCCGACGGATGGATTTTCCGCAATCTTCACGGGAAGTTTCTGGTCAAAAGCTCTTTTTTCTCAACCAAATCTCAAATGGTAAAAAGTCCTTTTTATAAGTTTTTTGGGTAAATAAATTCTAAATTTGTTTATATTTCACTTTAAAAAGGTGTTTTTTGCGACATTTTAACCTATTATTAAACAGGTATGAGTAATGTTTGATTTTTTGTTCAGGATAACGGATTTTCAGGCGAAATTAATCATTTTTCAACGAAAAACCATTAGAGTCATCTTTAAGCTCTTTTCTGACTCCTAAAACATGAAAATATTGCCAATTTTTTCTTTTTAAGCTCGTTAAAATGGAACTAAAAAGACGGTCCTCTTACAGCCCTTTTCTGACTGTAAAAACACGAAAATATTACCGGGTTTTTGTAGTTTCAAATTCGATATTGGTCGTAAAACGACGTGTCGTTGATCGCTTTTTTACTTTTTCGGATCAGAGACACTAATTACGAAAAGTACTCCTTGGTCATAAAAGATCAAGCGGTTCTCTCAAGTTTTATTTTATACTTTTTCAGGCTTGGGAGACACAAATTTACGAAAAATTCAACCCTAGAGTCTTCTTAAATTTTTTCAGACTCTCTAAAAATTAAAAACGCCGAGTTTCTCCTATACTGGACTCGTTAAATTTTGACAGTAAAGGACCTATTCAATTACAAACAGGAACGGACCACTCCTTCTTAGGGTTCGAATTTAAACTAAGTTGGACTCATCTGAAGGGTGAGATTATAATCAAGCATATGTTATCCTCCTCAAGCTTGTAAAAAATAAAGAGGTACTTGCCAGAAATGGTGGGGGAAAAGAGAGAAAAATGAGCCTGTTTTTCATACTTTGTAACCACTCTTGAACACGACATTTTCATCCACCTGGGTTGGGAAATCCTTTGCCTAACAGTTGATCAAACCAAATTGAAAGTCTTCATCTGGTTTCTAGGTATTAACTTTGGGTCAATCGTCACCAAACCATCTGTTGTGTCGTTATGTGTTCAAGAGCTCAGTGCGAATAAGCCATTCATCTGCAAAAATATCTGTCATTCCATCTTGACCATCCCTAAGTCAGTCCTTGCAACTAAATTTCATCAAACTTGATCTATGATTTCGTGTCGTGGGCTCGCCTATGACAGATTGCTTTCTATCGACTTCAGCTCTTTATCTAGAAAGATGATCTAGAGATCGCCAGTACCTTGGGGTCTGCATGCCTTAATGGCAGGTTTCTTGTCTTCAACGATAGGTTACATCATTGACCTTCGATTGAAGGATTCCGTGACATGTTCGACATCGACACATCTAATCACATCTCATGGATTGTATTGAGTACTTTGAGAGCCATTGTCATTATTGGTGGTTTCTCTCACACTTGTTAACAGTTTACATCATCGACTGGTAATCAAGTGGTTTCTACCATGTTCGACTTCGACACATTTATTCACATGGATAGAATCGTACTATTTTGAGGAGTAGAAATGAAGACCCTGGATCTAGTTTCCACCATCCAGGCTGCTAGGAATTTTGTATTCATTATGTTGTAGACTATTCATAAACAGATGGCTGTGCCCATACTGTGTTTACATGTGTCTATACTTATGATGTATTACAAGATGGTTCCTATATCAGAGCAGTAGTTAGTTTTCTAATCAGTTTTTAGCTTCCTAGCAAGTTTTGATATGAGTATGGGAATGCCTACCTCAACGATGATATGATCTCATATATATATTTTGCACTTGAATTTTTTTTACAAGTTCTGACCGGGCTCTCCATAAGATAATCCTCGAAATGATAAAGTACTTCACTCTTCTTAAATGATAAATGAAATCCTCATTTACTACAGACTTCGCACTTTAGGGGGAAATCTGTTACACAAAATATCGTCTTATTTGCAGTCAGTATGGGTCTATCATCACTTATACTAGCCTCCTAAGTAAGTCTCAGACCTTAACTCTTCATGTCAAGATTTGCAAATGAGAGAAAGACATTGAAAATCAATATTACTCTGGTTCCGCACTTTTTCCTACTTTTACGTGCGGACCCACACCCTTTGTTCATATTACCTACGTACCTGCATGCTCTATCTATAAAGGGGTGGGTGCGTACCCCTGTAAAAGTCAAAAAGGCGCAAGTTTATCCTAAAAAACTCACTTTTGGGTTAATTCTAGATGTTTCTAGAAGGATTTTGACGTGGATTGTTCGCTCCAAGGTGGTTCATGCATCCCAAAAGAGAAGGAGCTAATCCCTTAATAGGAGGAGCTATCCCTTTGAAGGAGGGATTTATCCCTTTGAAGGAGGACCTAGTAACTTCCCTCCATTGCACTATAAATTAAGGCATTGGGTTAGTTGTTGGAGAGGTTAGAAGCTGAACATTTTGAGGGTAAATGCTGATGGAATTGGGACTTCCTAGTGAAAACTTGAGAGGAGAGATCACATATCTTTTGGTTTCATTGGGAAGTGAGTGAAATTTGTCCAAGTAGAGGAGACTTCTTGTCGGACCCTGGGAGGATCTTGTACAGCACCAAGGCACAGGTTGTAAAGTTCTTCTTCATTTTAATTAATACAATCAAATTCATTTTTCTCAACAAATTGTCTTATGTGGTTTGTTTCATAATCTCCTTGATCATTATGATGAATATGCTTTATGATATTGGCTTTTCAGGTGCTATTTAGTTTGGTTTGGTTGTTTGTGTTTGCAGAATTACACTTCAAGGAAGCTCATTTGGAGCGAAGGAGCAAGGCTTCCACAAACTTGCATTGGATCCAAGGTAGGCCTAAACACTTGTTTGCCTATGTTTTAATTGCATATTTAGAGAAAGATAGTTTTTAATTGGCTTGCTTGTCACTAGGTATCTTTAGATACTAGGAAGGTCGATCTTGTCCGCAACCTTGACTCATTTCGCGTGACACGTCATTTTCAGTTCTCTTTTGCAAAAAAGTAGCATAGTCAAACTATCATTTCTTGAGCTGAAAGTGTCATAGCTATCATTTTCAGTTTTAGAAGGCAATCCCATTGTTCTTGATAGTCGATTATATAGTTACTATTACATATGATTTGAATTAATAGTTTTTAAAGTGTCAGAAAGTAATTTTCATTTCGAAATCGCAAAGTGTCTCTCTTACCTTCACTTCATTTTGAAAAGAGATTTGTTGAGTACTGTCGCTTTGAAAATAATTAAGATTTTCACATAGCTTTCTTATCATCATTCATACATTAAGAAGGCTAAAAAACAAATACATGCATGTGCATTTGTATTTTGACTGCTTGGTTTGATTTAGGACAATGCATTTAGCGTGTGCTCTATGCTCTTTACAGAAAGATTCTTAACTTTCTTTCTTTAGTAGCTAGGATTTTCATTGCCAAAATAAGATTAAACGTTTGTTTATCATCTTAGACTGCATTTTAGGAATTATATACACATCACGCGGTGAACCTGAAAGGCAAATTGTTAAGCAAGATCAACTTAAAATAAATTTAATGAATCTAACAACGCTTTGGAACCTAACACACAACATCTAGAGGTCTAGGCTAGAGACGTATTCCGACATCGTAAAGCCTGGTAACTGTTGTTTTCATTGCTGGTTGGGTGATTCCTCCACTCTGAGACGACAAGTGCCAGTACAGACTTGTGCTCCCACGTACTGTCAAGTATATTTTGGGAGACCACAATAGGCTGCATCCTTTATCCTTAGGAAGCCATGTCTTCCCCCCTATCGATCACAATGCATTGAACACAACATTCAGGAAGATTGACTGTCGTACCATAAAAAGTATTCTGCAGTTTTGCAATTGGTTTGGTAATCCTCTCTGCCTAGATCTCCTGAGAAGTCCATTTTGCTCCTTTTCAGACTCCTTAAAGGAAAAGGTCCTTTGAGCACTTGTCAGTTCAGGCTCAATAAAAATTGAAGGCGACTAGAGTCATCTTTTGTTTTTTCTCGACTCTTTAAAATTGAAAAAACAAGTTGTCTTAAAGCATCTAAAATTCATTTAATTTGAAAAACATTTTCCTTTTTATTTTGAGTTGATCAAGTAATCTGCAATCGTGGAAGAAAGTCAATCAAAACCTCGTCGTTCCCGAAGACTTACGAGTCAACCGTCATTGACTCCAGAAGTGAAACCATTTCGAACGAAGGGAACTCATTTGACCGGATCAAAGTCCCCTAGGTTGGTTGGAGCAAGCACTCCAACATCCTCAGAGACTCCGGTTACTATGAACATTTCTGGTATCCCTGCCTCTGCAGAAGAAATTCCGCAACAACAAAAGGACATTGCAACTGATCCTAGTGTGATGGTTTGTTGGCACTATGGCACAGGTTTGGAGCTATGGCACAGGTGTTGTCCATGATGGCAACCTTCTTTGGTAACAGATCTCAGTTTAGGCACTCGAAAGTAGAAAAAGACATATACGCAGGTTCATCTAGACGAAGGCGCGTATACACGCGGGTTATACTTTACAAAAGCGCGTATATGTTGGTGATCATTCTTTTGGTTCATGGCAGTTAGATCTTGGAACTTGAACCTATGTTTTGGACCATGGTGTCTCGTCAATTGTGTCGATCCATTGTTTTGGGTTCATGGTATTGAAATGTTATGGTTTTGATCCATGGTATTGGGGAAGGCCTCGGACTATAAAAGAGGAAGGAGATCTTGTGAAAAATTACCATCTGGATTATTATTGAAGATCTGAAACAGTGCTAGAGCTGGTATAT
>APFE031086964.1:0-12818 GCA_000404065.3 Pinus taeda
AAATTGCAGAAATAAAAATCAGCAGTAATAAACAGCCATTAAAACACATTAAAACACTGATATTTTTGGTCAATGTGAACCTGGAAAAAACCCCTAAAACTCTTGGGGAAAACCAGTTTGAGAGCTCTTCTTTATTTCTAAAAAATGACTTTTTACAGTAAGAGAAATATTCAGCAAAAATTAGCAAGCAAACTTTTACAACTTATCTCAGCCTTGCTGAAAAACTGCCCTGCTGAAACTTCATTGTTGTTACTTCGCTGCTGAAACTCCGCTGCTGATACTCCGTATCTCACTGTCCAGAAATCTCCATTTCTCTCTTTCTGTCCTTCCCTCAATCTGCTCATGAAAGAATTGAATCGAATGTGATCTTTTCCTCCTTTTCCTCCCTTAATATAACTCCAAGTGACTTTTGGGTGATCCAAGTGACTTTTGGGTGATCTCTAAATCTAATGGCTGAAATAGATTTAGATCAATGGGTGAGATTAAATGCACATTTAAATCTCACTTTCTATTTTTTAATTCACCCACTTTAATAAAGACCCACTTAGTCATTTATTTCCAAAGTCACTTTTCCTTTCTAATTTTTCATTGACTTTATAAAAGTCACTTTAAAATTAGACTTAGTAACTTTATCACTTAAAGTCACTTTTAAATTAGATTTTAACTTTATAAAAATTATAAAGTCACTTTAGGAGAAAAATTAAAATCTTTTGGACACTTTTCCCTAGGCCAAAGATCAAAGCCTAAGGGAACCACCTGTCCTCCGGTACCAAATTTCAACAAGATATGTCCAAAGTCCAATGCTTTGGCTGTCAAGAATATGGACACTATAAGAGGTATTGTCCTAAGTTCAAGAAGGACAACAATAAGAGAAAACGAAAAGAAGCCCACATTACCCAAGAAGTGAAAGAAGAAGATAAGAAGCAAAAGGAGGACCCTCCAGATCTCTACTACGATTAAAATCAACTTCTTCACATAAGTCTTCTTTAAATTTTTGGGTATCATAGGAACATGTAGCAATACGATAGAATCCATGATTTATGAGAATGGCGTCTTCAAGAATATAGGAGCATTATGTAGAAGTAGCTCAGATAAAGATGTTCATTTAGGAAGGATATAGCCACTGGATAACCTCATCAATGCATAAGGGAATGATCATGATCAAGAAGCAACATCTTAGAAGGCCACTATCATCAACAAAAAAGAACATTTGCAAGATGAGGATCACAAGGATCCTCCGGTGGAATCTTCAATAGAAGATTCATGACTTCATAAAAGGCAGATGTCTTGATGTGAATTCCACTTATGGGAATTCAAGGAAGGATGATAGGTCAACAGAGAAAGATGTAGCAAAAGCAAAGGAGATTGAGATAATCTCAATCTAGGAAGTTGTCAAAGGAAGCTGAGATGACCAAGGAAAGAACTAAGATGAGGTATGCATGCATCTATGTTTTCAGTTAAGTCACCTCATTACTTATATGAATGAGCATGAGGAAGTGCTCTAATAGCATGGTCAAGAATAAGGAAGATCTCTTTCATTAAGAATATGCATGAAATGGTTCACTTACTAATAAATGTCAACATGAGAAATGTCCTCATATGGAGTATGAGGTGTTTGACAAAGAAAATATATAGAGAAGCATATGAGATAAAGAGATCAGGGATAAAAGGACACCATGGACAGTAGGAATCAACATTCGACAGATTTGTTGAAGGCATCTCCACGAAGAAGGCACGAGAATTCTAACTAAGGAAGAAAAATATCAAAGGACCCTTGACACATGGAAAGGCCTTGGAGATGCGAAAATACAGGATGCTAATGATTCAAGCTAACAAGATGTCATGATGGAAAGCCATCTCGTAAGGTACTATTTAATTTAATGTTATGCTTTGATCTCTTGAGTAATTTATGGATAGGTTCATGCAAGGCTATTGGAACAAGGGTTGTAAGTGCACGTACAACCAGCATTCATGTGGTGGATGGAAATTCCTGAAAGAAACATGATAAGGAAGAAGTAGCCATATGACAGAGGTTCCAAATATGTATCAAGAAGGCCACTTTCCATGGAGAAAAGAATGACATGACAAATTAAGAAGGAAAGTGATGAATGGTTGATGCCCTACAAAGATGAAGCTCGACTAAATTTCATGACATCAAGGAAAGAAAGTGATCAAACAGCTGAAGGACCCACAAAGAAGCAGTTGTTGATGGAAAGGAGAATCCCTAGTTGAGAGGGAGCTCTGACAAGTCCCTAATTAAGAGGGAGCTTGGGCAAGTTCCTAGTCAGAGGGAGATTAGGTACATTCCTTCACAAGAATGGGCATATCTTCCCTAGTTGAGAGGGAGAGATAGACACAACATTATTGTCTTCACTTGGGAAGAAAGAATGGAGGATTGGGTAACGATCTAGCATCCGATGCTCTTTGAGGATGTGTAGGGCATCCAAGATAACAGTAGGCAAGAGGACCGATATCCTTTGAGGGTTGGGAACCCAAGATAAGAATAGTCCTAGAACGTTATACTCAGTGAACACCCGGGTGGGTATGTACCTTGAGAGGCAATGATGAAGGTGTCTATAGTCATTAGTCTCACCAACACTGTGCTCTGATCTATTAAGAGATAGAGTTGTCAATCAAGGCCTTGATGTGGAAACAATGTTGGTTACTATGATGCTATAACAGATGGATTTGCCAATCCAATTTCTCTTATGTGAATTCTTCAATTTGAAAAAGGCCAAACAACTTGTAATGATGCATGAATACCTCCCTAATTAAGAGGGAGTGTTGAAGAAAGTGTAACTAGGTTCGATCTTCATAAATGTAATTTTGATCTTTGTACTTGTAAAAGAAAAAACTAATTATTTTTGTCATTATCAAGAATGTATTTCTTGTACATTCGATAGGTCAAGCACATGTTTAAGTACTTCTAGGAAAGTCAATGAGTCAATGTAATTATTGAAGACCCATATGGGCATGTTACACTTTGTAAACATGTGTATTAGAGTCAAAAAATGTGTTTAGAGTGATCGTCCAAAGCAAAGACAAGTCTCCACTTTAAGTCGGCTCAAGAAATGAATTTTTATGCACAAGTGTCAAGTCGACCTCACCAAGTGATCAAATCGGCCTATAAGGAGAGACAAACTCCTATATATAGAGCAGTACGACCTCACCATTAGACCATCAAGTGATCTTTGAAATTAACGAAGAGAAGAGGCAAGAAAGACGTGTGAAAAAGAGCAAGAAGAGTGCTTCTAGGGTAGTGAAGAAGAGAAGAAATAAATCCGAATTGTGGAGGATTGTTTTAGGGCTCTTTTCTGTCACACGTGCGAAGACAGAAGGACATTTTTTGCGGTCATATTAGATCTAGAAGTACAACAACTTAAAGGGGTTCGATTGGGCTAAAGAGAGGCTCCAAATAGGCCTCCATCTCCAACGAAGTAGGTGTCATCTCAAGCGAAGGAAGGGAGAAGCAAAAGGAGTTCCATTACTAGCCTAAATCAGCCACATGTGCGAGAATCCAAATTTGCAGTAAGGTTTAGAGAATCTGCCTCTAAATCAGAAGTATACCTCAAGGAAGAGCCTCGTTATCTAGCCTTAGTATCAAACTGAAGGAAGACTATCAAGCGAGGAAGAGAAAGAAAAGAAGACACCAAAATAGAGGTCTCTAAGGGGACCTAGGGTTTCTGCAATATTCCTACCAGTTGCAGGAAGAAGTGCACAAGAAGAATCAAGGTGCAGTGCAGAAGAGGCATCAATTGAAGGACAAGGGAAAAGAGATTGCGTCGTGTGCTTAGAGGATCTATTGGTCAAGGGTCTAGGGTTTGGCATTTGCCAATTGAAGCTTCAATAAGAGAAATATGCAGAAAGGTTTTCCTCTCTAAGTGAGAGAGGTTTTGCCCTGGCTGAGAGCCAACATCTTGTGTTCTTGTCTCCTTTTATTTTGGTAACTGTTTGATGAATTAAGAGAACACACATTGATAATAATAAGAAAAGATTGTTTTAATAAGAAAAAGTAAGTGCTTCACAAATAGTTATCATTGATAGAAGAATCTTACTATATAACCTAGATGCCCTAGATTCTTCAACAAACAAGGGACTTGAATAAGGATTAACATATATGAGATATATAACAACTTCATCTTGATGTATTAATAATGTTTTCAGCTATTGAATGCTTGTGAAAATTACAAATTTGATTTTCGTCCATCTATGTTCATAAATTGTTATTTACAGATGTATATTTTCTGTTCATTTGACATAAGTAAAAGATGATTTTGATGAGTGATTTCACATCATAATTGAAGAAGCTAAGTGTTGAGAAATCTAGGGCAGTGAGATTAGGTGATTTCTCTTGTTATCGATAACTGCTTGTGAAGACTTTACTTTTCTTAATTAGGTTGTCTTTCTTTTTCTTATTATTATGTGTTCAGCTTCTTCTTTGATCGATCTAGTGTTTTGACACTTCCTTCAAGATGATGATGAAATCATTGTCTTCGAAATGCCTTGGATATGAGAGGATCTTCTTTATGCTTTGAAGCCCTTGATATTCTTCTAGAACTTCGGTCCTTGAATGCTTGAGTGTCCTTTATTTAGCTGCCCTTCCTTGACTTGTTACCTTAGCTCCGATACCATGTCGAGAAATCAAGGGCAGTGAGATTAGGTGATTTCTCTTGTTATTGATAACTGCTTGTGAAGACTTTTTACTTTTCTTAATTAGGTTCTCTTTCTTTCTCTTATTATTATGTGTTCTTTTTCATCAAACAGCTACCAAATCATAAGGAACAATGAGAGAAAGGACACTAGATATAGGCAATCAGCCAGGGCCAAAACCTCTCCAAAATTGAGAGGAAAACCCACAGAATTCTTCTTCTTATAGAATCTTCGATTTGAGGAATTCCAAGACCTAGACCCTTGACCAAAAACTCCTCCAAGACCAAGTCAATTCTTACCTTAAGTCAAAAACAACTTCTTCTTGCTAATGCTGCAAGTCCTCCTTTCTTAACCCTCAGCCCTGCAACCCAAGTCTGAGATTCTCGGCCTCTTCTTCTGCAATTCTCCCACGTGTGACCGAAATAGGGTAATGTTAACCCTTTTCCTCCTTCACTTGGCTTATGCTAGTCTTCTTGTAACTTCAGCCTGCAAGATACTCCTCTTTTACTTATTTCAGCCTCCTTGAGTTGATTGTGCCTCTGATTTGCTGCAGTAGGCTGAGCCCTAATCTCCTCGCACGTGTGAACAGAATCAGCCCAAAAACAGTTCCTAAAATTACTTTGCTCTTCCTTCAATCTTGGGCTCCTTTTCTTTGCTTGATGAGAGGTTCTTTTCTTGCCCAAATATCTAACTTCTTGTGATTGAGTGAGTCCTCTTCAAATGAGGTCGATGGCTTTATATATAGTCTCCTCGACACTTCCTTTTAGGCCGACTTGAAATGTCCTTAGGCTGACTTGTTGCTCCATGAGGCCGACTTGTTGCTTTGCACATTTGACTTGGTCTTGGAGGGTCTTTTGACTCTAATTTGACACAAATAAATCCTTTTGACAATATGTAACATGCCCAAGAAAGGTCTGTCATACATGACAATGACTCACTTGACTTTATGACAAACCTAAGAGCTCACAATGGGAGCTTGACCTAAAAATAAATTTCCCTTGAGCATGAAACCCATGTCTCAAGATCAATAATAATAAATTTATTTTTTCTCATTACATTAAATACATAAAATCATGATTACACATGTCATTATGAAGATCAAACCTAGTTACATATTTCAACACTAAGAGCTGTTTTACAGCTCTAAAAGTGAGTTTTCAGAGCTGGTTATGCATGATAAGACTGCCCTGGAGGGCTAAAACTTATTAAGTCACTTTGGTATCTTTTCTCCTTGGATTTCCTAAGAGATTGGGTTGTTAAGGATTGAAATATCATTCACTTTCCATTACTGTTTTGTTTCATGTTTCATAACATAACTAAGGCTAAAAATTCAGAGGGTTAAAATCCAGGAAACCTCTAGTCAAAAAGGTGACATTTCTGTTTTGCATTAACACATTCTGCAGGGAAATTTCTACAGGGAATTCTTACATTTTCACAATTTGTATTACTATGTTTTTTCCGTATTGCGACATTTTCATATAGACTCTCATGGGTCTACAACTCGACCACTTTGAGGTTGCAATAGTTTATCTAACCTGCAACTTCACCAACTCCTCCAAGCCCATGCAACATTGAAGGATTAGAATTTGTCATTTGACTTGAATCGAACCTTCTCCTTTACTTTTATGTTCCAATCAACCTTCAATTGAGGGAACGGTAAATTAGGCTTTTTTTGTGCACCATGACTGAATTGTGGGTTTTCTACTTTTCATCGAATCCATACTTTACCTTGACTAGTGCACCTCAATTTTATCTATAGCAATCGATCTTCTACAACACAACTTGTTGGCATAGTACAGACTCTTCCATACAGAAATCAACACCTCCTTGTTAGTCTTTTCATTCAGTAAGGATGGCTCGAGAGCTTCAATTTGTTTGCAACCACAAAAGAATATATGCCCATACTTAGCTCATACAATCAAAAAGGTCATATCTGATGGGTTTCATTTTCTTTTTTTTATCATCTGCCAGAGAAATCGATAAGCATGGAAAAGGATCTCAACACCCCACTACCCTCTGCCAGGGTACATACTAAAATTCAGCAAACCATTCCTATGGTACGTTCTAACCCTAAACCACCTCATCACTTAACTCTCATCATTTTTTCCTAAATAGATACTTGTACTGTCATAAATATATCTGGTGGTTTGTCATATTATTTTCCCAGAGTTTGACCCCGTAAATATGACTATAATTATTAATTACACTGCATTTGGTATTCTTTTATAAATTGTTTTAACTTTTAAGCCACAAGCAATTTTAAATTTTTGCTTTTAAGACTGTCACTCTTCTCTAAAAGTTGGAAATTATTTTAGGCATCACATTTGTATCATGCCACAAATATCTAAAAAAGAGCTTAAAGCATGTTGTATGCTTATAAATGACTCCAAATGATTGTTCGAACATACGTTCATGTTTTAAATTAACAGTGTCCATTGCTCACGGTCACAAGTTTTTAAGCATATTATACACTTTGAAATGACCAATGCAACAGATTTTAAATCATGCACTCTTGTTTTCCAGGATCACATATGAAGCTCAAGGCAGCAGATGCCTCCCAGATGAGTTGTAGGGAAGGGACTGTCATGGTCAAACGTACCAAGGAGAGCTATACAAAGTATACAGAAGGCTAAGGGCAATTGTGGCTAGGTTGAGGGAGTATAATTAAGAAATGTTGTGAGGGCTAAAGTGGGATTTATGGTCGATTGTGTACCTTTATAAGTCACAAACAAAGAGGAAAATGGGAGTACAATATCGGTGGTGGAACGAAATTTGGGTAAAGGAGAAAAGTGACATCTAGAGGGTAGGTTGGGGGCCACCAGTGACCAGACCTGTGGGGAAGAGGGAAATGAATAAAGCATCTTTAAAT
The DNA here is from genome assembly GCA_000404065.3 of Pinus taeda. Taxonomy (NCBI): domain Eukaryota; kingdom Viridiplantae; phylum Streptophyta; class Pinopsida; order Pinales; family Pinaceae; genus Pinus; species Pinus taeda. The sequence continues at coordinate 7,520 of APFE031086964.1, forward strand.
TGTCATCAAGAGGATTTTGAATTCAATTTGCTAATGACTTACTCTTAGCTTTCTCTTTCACACATGCATCTCATTGGACTCTCCTTCCTAAATGTAAATTGGTAATAATTGAATGTTTTTTGATGCATAGTTACTGATTGATCATCAATTTCATAACTGTAGTCCACCTCATAATGGATGTAATAACAAACCTCCAAGTGTTGTCGCAGATCAAGTCCTTGGAAAGTGTATGTGTGAACAAGATGCTTTGTAAAAGCAATACCTAGAGTTGAGACAAAATATCATCAAGAATCAAAATGAAAGCTAGTAATATAAACATCTCCTCATTTCAATACAACAAAATTTCATATTGGAGAAGAAAACAAACAACATAGATCAAGCCACTGAGTGAGATACAGATAATTTACCTATCAATGTTCCATCAGGGCTCCACAATACTCGATTGATAGAAACAGAAGAATCTTTGACAAATGCAGCCTTCAAAATTAAAAGGAACTGTCACTCTTCAAACATCCAATGACTATTCAACAGCCAGATTCATAATCAACAAATTTAATGGAATATGCATAGTATTTGGACATTGTACCTCCAAATGATTGGAGCAATTTGCATTATCCCAAATTTTAAAGGACCTTGTAGCCAGCTTTTCTCTTGAACCAACCTCCCATAATGTTATTTCTCCATTTTTGGCGCCCACTACAAGCAAATTGTGTAAGATATTTAAATGGTCCATTTTATTCTCTACATTGCACCTCACTAAAGCTATTGAAGAAGTTCACCCATAGTTATAGACTACCAGTTATATGCAAAAATTAAAAATCGAGTCTTACCTAGTAAAAATGTTTGTTGAGAAGGATGGAAATCTATGCTTGTGACAGGATAAGGTTCATTAAGTGCCCGAGCTAGTGTCTTTGGAAGGTCATCTGTTGACCATGGTACTCGCAGAGTAGGACCTGGATAGGTTGCCTGTGAATGTTTCAGAGTATGTTAACATAAAATTTCAAATGATAGGTCGCCTGTGAGCCAAATCATGTTCTACAGCATTACTGACCCAGTGGCTTGCAATCCAATGTAAGGAAATAACTACACAATTGTATATCAATCAGCCATCTCTCATTGGCATAGGATAATTGCAAGCATAAAAAAATAATAAAAAAAACGTTATCACAGAAACAACTTGCACCTCATCAATGGACTGGGATACAGGACGCAAGCGCTTGATTAATTGCTCAGAATCAGCAGTTTGATAATCCACCACAGATGAACTGCCTGGAGGGGTTCTGGGACGTTTTAGAAGAGTAGCTGTAGAAAAGAAACCAAATATAAAATAAAACAGACATATGTCTAGCATGATTGAGGAACAAAGTTATGATAATCAGGTTCATCATCTTTAAAAATGTGAAAAAAAACAATGTTAGTGGGAGAACAGTTGCTAATACACTTTCTGAACAAGTCAAGTCAATATCAAGAATTTGAAGCCAAAATCATTTCAATGCAATAATTTATAAGTAGCCTGAATATTCACATAAAAGAAAATTAAACACTTGCATTCCACCAAGACAATCAAGTAATATAAATTCAATTTTGAGAATGGGTCACTTCTTGATATTCATCTTGTAATATTTAACTTTGACTCAAATGGGTCTTCCACATGATAATAATAAAATAGCTATACATACATAATCTGGCAACAAATATAACCAGAAAAACACATCACTGGATCACAAAAAGAAATAACCTTGATTAGGTGGAACTGGAACACTAGGTCCCACAGCAACAGGAGCTTGGGGAGATGTCACCATGTTGGGATTTGACATCCAACTTGCCAAGCCACTAGTAGCGGTTGAAGATGATGGAAAAGGCTGCAGATTATGTTCCAATCAGATCATTGTTGTTAAAGCAAATGTCTCAATAAATTCACCTACACTGGTTGCCAGAATTGAATACAAACAATTATCTTTCAATAACTTTTCGAATGTGTATTGAAGGAGCCAATACCCCATGGGGTCCAATTGGTGTAAATGTGGTTGCTTTGGGTAGCACCCCCAGAGAAGCCGTAGGCTGCGTAGGTGTCCGGGATCCATTAGGAGGTCCACATGCATGATCAGTGAACAATGTCTTTATGTCTGGGTTTGGTCTAGGATTTTTGCAAAGTTGGTGTTGCCAGTTCAAGCTGCCAAATTCAGTTAGAACTTAGTATATATCAGTGAGCAACAACGGTAATAACTCTATATTACAGAATCTAAACAACCACTGAAAACTAATCTATGGTCCTAAATAGAGAGCCTTGTTACATTGGCATTGAGCACTGAAAACATCTATTAGTAGCTTCCATTTGAGATCCTAATCATTTAATCTAGAAGCTATCTTAATTGTAAATGCTAAACACTTATAATAATATACCCAAGCTGAAATTTTTGGCTCTTGAAAATTTAACATAAATATATGATTTCCCTGCATGTCATTGAACAAATATTTTTGCACTAATAGATAAAAAAAAATAAGAAAAAGATTCACCTTTGATTAATTAATGTCCGTAACCTTGATGCTTTTAGGTTTGGGTAAATGAGCTTTTCTCGAAATAAGGGATTGGCCTCTATCAATTTTTTAAGTTCCGACATCATAATGGTTCTGGCAGACTTTGTATCACCATATTTGGACAGTTGTTCATTTTCTCTGCAAGCATTTGGAATAAGCAATGAGTAACTGTAACGTTCTAGAAGGAAAAAAATCCACAAAGATAAGCTGCCTTCTCTTGTAAAGAAACCAATCATACTTGTGTGTAGAAAATCATCAAGAAACTTCATTGAATATTTAGCTCACAAAGAAGGATAAGCTCACAAGATTACAATCTAAATGCAATGGAAAGCACTCTGACACTGAATGAAGATGAGAAAGCGGATTTCTGAGACAATACTTAGAATGTGTTTTCAATAAAAAAAATCTCAATATGCTAAGTAAAACATTCATAATTATCGAGCCTAACACTATCTTTCCATATGAATTTGGCAAAAGACCAGTACAAATTCTATAACAATTTGCAGGCAGAAGACAGTGGAAACAAAATCTACAGAGTTTGCCCACTCTAACTTGATCTTGGAAGCAAAGCTACGATAAAATACAGCTCTTTAGGACACCTGACAATGCCCATATCACACCAAATATGATATCTGCCCCTGGAAAGGACGAACCACAGTTAACATTGATGGAGCTGACAAAGACAACCTGCGCAAGGTTGGAGCTGGAGAGGTTATCAAAGATAGCATTGGCCTCATCCTAAATATGCACCAAGTTGTTAGGTATTGTTACCCATCATGTTAGCAGGGGTACATGTATTTATTCACTTTGCATTATCACAAAGTGTGCCTTCCTCTTCAAAAAGCTTTGTCCTCAAAGCTTATCGCTGTCAAGGTGTCTCATCTGCTTCTTGTCTCGTAATCTATTCGCATATTCTATGAATTCTTGGAGTTGTCATCTTCGTTGATATAAGATGATAGGATCCTCTAAGTGATAAACAAAATTGTCACACTGAGAAGGGATCGGACCATCCTAAGTCAAACTTCTATGGAATCTTGCAGTGACCAGAAGCTTGTGATGAATTGTTATCACATGAGTGAATTGTATAAACTTCAGTATTCCTTGAAACATAAGTTTGTTGTCTACGTTCTGAGTGATATTGATATGTAGATAGATTGAGAAGTCAGCTCTTATGATTCGGATGTCGATAAGGAGTTCTTTTGGTTTGATTTTCCCATATCATGAGCGCGGCAGTTTCCTGAAGGCCCTGATGTTGTTGAGTTGGCTACTGAATCATCACTTAGATTGTCCATCATTTGCACTGCAACCTCTGAGTATGTCTTCACTTCAATAGGATTTGGATTTGCCTAAATTGTGAGATTGATGGGGTCGGTGTTTGTTTCCTCTTCTTCAACTTGGACTGCTACATCTGGAGCTTTTGATGCTTCTTTTGCGAAAAGTTCTTTGAATTTATTCTTCAATGATATTTTATCATCCTTAAGTTTTTTAACATGATTAAGCAAATTTTGGCTATGATTTTTTAGACATGAAATTTCTTTGTTTCCTGGATTGTTGACTTTGTGAAAAATTCTAAAATAGAAATCCTACTATAGTGATTAATACGATTTCTTCTACTTATTACTTTAGAAATAAGTTATCTATTGTATACTTACAACAAATATCGAAACATATTCCACTGCAACCTTCACAATTAAAACATTGCAGAAAGTAAATGTAAGTAAAATGTTGGCATATGTACAAACATAATGACATAGTTATTTTTGGACAATTGTCCTCGAAAAAACCCAATGCGAGAAAATCAATGCAGCAGATGAAGGTTTTATTATTTTTCAGCAAAAATCAACATGTACAAATTACACCCAATAGTATAGAACAAGGCTTTCTAAAAAAAAATTACAGATGTTCCTGAACAAGTATCTGACCCAAGAGAGAAGTTCCTCCACCCTCTACGTTTCTCTGGCTTGCCCAGCGTCACTTTCTCTGGCCTCTAGACTGGCCTGCGCAGTGCTGCATCACTCAGGCCAGCACTGCTTGTTGATTTTTTGTAGCATCGGATGTGCTCTAGCCATGAAATTTGGTGGAGAGGCTAAGACACATGAGATCTCCAAGACCCATAAATCGTTTGGAGAAATTCCACCCGAATGAAGAGATAATAAAATAATTAATATTTTTAATGGGTTCCTAAGTCTAAACTTAGGAAAATACAAATATTAATGTGTAATAATATAATATGGGTGAGAAAGTCCTAAGTGACGAGGATCAAGCCAGTTCTAATCTTAACCATTGATTAGGGACCAATGTTACTTGGGAGCGGGAGCGGAAGCGGGGAGCGGGAGCGGAAGCAGGAGCGGGAGCGGAAGCGGGAGCGGGAGCGGAAGCGGGAGCGGGAGCGACCATTTTCAGAAGCTCCCGGTTTGGGAGCGAATCCGGGAGTGATTTTTTAAAAATAAATATATATATTTTTTATATTTTTCAATTTTTGATACATATATGTCAACAAAAACATGTAGAATGATGAATTAGACATAAAAAAACATAAAAAAAAACATAGATTGATCATTGAACCATATCACATCAATCATCTAGAAATTATAATCGTCATCAACCATGTCCACAAGATAGTAAAATACATATTACAACTGCAACATATTGAGTTTCATGAATCATGATTCATCAAATTCAATCTTAAAGTTTCAACTTCAAGTTTTCAAAATTGAAATTCAATAGCATTTATCATCATTGATCACCAAAGTTGTACTTG